>JAYJMB010014795.1:0-45650 GCA_036873735.1 Pouteria campechiana
CTCTCTCTCTCTCTCTCTCTCTCTCTCTCTCTCTCTCTCTCTCTCTCTCTCTCTCTCTCTCTCTCTCTCCCCATTTGTCCAACCCAAATTCGATGCAAGATGAAGTACCAGTTGACTTTTAACGGTACCAAAGTCCGTTGACTATGTTTATTATCTCTATGACTTTTTAAGATCAGGTGTTAGGTATCATGAAAAGATTTTACCTCATTGGAAGTTCAAATTCGGTGGAAAACATAATCCTGCTGGATGTTTTGTCTTTTTCCAGAAAGAAGGCCTTTGTTTGTTAATTGAATAAAAATTAAATCTAGTTGCCGCTAGCCACATAAATTCAAGGTCCCGCGAAATGTCAAAAAGTGACATTTGGATCTCCTGAGGGTTTTAACAAGATTCTTCATTACACATGAATATTCCATGCATTGAACATCCATTTCCACAAGATTTCGTTACTGATCTCCTGAAGAATCGCTCTTTGACACGGTTCAAGGTGTCGATTCTTCATTACACAAGATTCCATCTTTGGATCATCCATTTCCATTGGATTTCACTACTAATTAAGTCTCCTTTACTGATGTACATGACCTTTGATCGTCTGCATGAGCTGCTCACAACGATTATGTATGATTGAATTAGTCTCAAATCATTCCATGATTAATTTACCCCAATCGAAGTAAAGGCCAAGATCTCACGTGTTAACTATTGATGGTCAAAGTGGGAGGTCATATATAGCCAATGTTGACAATTAATGTAGCCCCTTGATTTATTTATTTATTTATTTTTGATTCTTTGTGCTTTAGATTTCCTCATGGCTTCTTTCAAATTAGTGGCGTGGATCACTGCTAAATGGTCATCCTTTGTAAGAGTGCATAACGTGAGTAAGAACAACCTTCATTCGAATATCAGATAGTTAGTATTTAGAACAACCATTATTCAAATAAGAGATAATTAGTATTATTGAATGTTGTATTGTGCAAATTCTAAAAGATTATTTCAATAGCATAAAATGTATAAAGCTGTCGAATGAATGGTATCTACCTTGTTCTAAAAATTATTGAAGTCTTTTATTGTAACGCCCCGCCTTTGTGGGTGCTACCAGGGCAGTGATAGGAGAGCTCACGGTGAGAGTCTCCCCTATACTAGCCTTAATTGACCTACTTAAAGCAATCACTATACAATCTTAACCCATTAGAAATACCTACAGAGGCCCAAAACCTTAGCCACTCTATAATGGTAGAGTGTAGAAACTATGCATTCCTTGCTATAATAATGATATGCAAGTTATCTAAATTCTTACAAGTTAAATTTATATTAATTACATCACCATTAATTCTCATAATTTACATTTTATAATATATTTCAAAATATGACAAAAGATTGAAAAAAGGTTTAAATCATTAGGGGTTAACCCTCTCTTGAGCTCCAATCCCATGTTGGACTCTGTTTTGCGACCTGCTAGCTAAAATATAATAAAATATAGTAATTCCGAGGAACTTAGTAAGCAAGTAAATAATTAAATGATAATTAGTAAAACAACATTGTGAAACAACATATTAATTTATACAAATGGCTACTATCATGATGCAACAATAACCAATCATATCATAATCACTAACTACCCAAAGTAATTCACTCTATTATACTATCAAACACTTTTCCTATTTGTCCATTTTGTTCCACTAATCATTACAATCATTTCTTCATCATATTTCTCTCTAACCAATTATAATTTACTTGCCTCCAATCAGTACCTATTATTAAGGAACCATAAACAGATAAACAAAGTAGACATAGCCACTAATAAAATGGACTTGGTTGTAACCCAGTGGACCTAATCACATGTTATAGATGTTTCTAGATACATGTAATCTCTTATCATTCAATCTTTCTAATTTTATTATACCTTTTTACTTCTTCGATATACAATTAATTTCTTCTTGTAATCCCAGTTATAAATGTGACAAGATTCATGACGGCATTATCATTGTCACCTATGATACCACACCTACACTACAGCACAAGGATGTTAGGCTAACCATCTATATCTGTTTAGGTAATCGAGTGTAACCTTTAATGATATGTATTATAGGGGTTTGACCTTAATTTAGATTAGACATAATGATTCTTCCACATTAAGTCCACCATATTGCCACCCTAGCAGTCATCATCCCAAGGGTGTCAAGTCTTTTTTTAATTCGATAAGACGGGTGGTCGCCTGTCAATCTGTCTACTGTGCCACGTCCAAGGCCCTCACACAATAGGCTAAATCTAGCCTCTTTGCCACTCTTGGCAGCCATATTGATTGTAAATAACTAAATAAATCATCTCGGCATGCTTACAACTCAATGATACTAATTAATACTTTTAGCATTTTCATATAACACTTATGTTTCCATTGATATCCGAATCAAACATACACATCATAAATCTTAGTCAAGTAGTCGTACTTAGCTAGCATTCAAGTACAAGTTTATTCAAGACTATTTTGGCAAGCATTTGATACCAAACATATAACAATCTATCCTTTTATGTCATCATATATTTCATTCCATCTTTAGCTACACCTCAAGTACCTTATATATACCAAGAAAGTTTAATTTACACAATTCATACAAAGGTATACACAACATTTGTCCTCATTAAAATTTTATAAATTGTAGTCATCGTAAGTTCATTTCATTTATAAATAACATCCCATTAGTATGTTAAATTCTTCCAAAAGACTCAAGCACCAAATTCTCATATAATTTCTAGACTCCATGTCATACCAAATCATTATATTAATTTCAAATGCTTACATGGGTTAATTACTCAATAATGATCACTCATAACATTTGTTTTAGGGTCTTTTATCTATCTCATATGTTTCTCATTATGTTTCCACCTAAAAGTACTCAAAATAACAAAAATATATCATATGTAGTCAAAAATAACAAAATATGAAAAATAAAAATATTAGAAAAAGTTACTATTCATAGCAAGTTGGGCTCATAGGTGCCCAATCTGCTAGTAAGTTGGGTTATGGTGAAGCTATTTGGGTACATAGGCACCCAACCTACTAGCTAATTTCTGCACCTTGTTCATTTGCATTGTAATTCACTCTATTCCTTTAATAATTGGCCTATTTTCCTATCCTCCATTACTATACATTGGATACAAGGATATTATTTAATTATGATGATGCAAATGAGGAAAAACTTAACTAAGATTATTCCAAAACATTTGATCCACTTATATGTAGAATCAAACACTTAGTTTAATATCCACACAGTGATATAGGTATAGAAAAAAAAACTTATTCTCCATATTCTTAACAATCTCTCATTGCTAATCCAAGTTATATATTCCTAGAATCCAATCCAATTAATATAATTTCCATTCACTTCAAAATCATACCACAAAAGTTATGTATTCCTAGAACCCAATCCAATTAATATAATTTCCATTTACTTCAAAATCATACCACGAAAGTTATGTATTCCTAAAACTCAAACCAATTAATATAATTCCCATTCACTTCAAAGTCATACAACCATGCCCAAAATGCAATCATAGAGAATATCAATTATAAATTTCGAAAGATAAACCTACTTTCCTACCTATTTCACCTTACTTCCTCTTTTTCTACATCTTCATTTCCTTATTGATCCTATACATATTTTATCACACGTTAATACAAATACTCTCAACCAAAATATATAATTCATACTCAATTTGTTCTTAATAACAAAACTATTGTCTCTTGCCATCCAATTACAGATCAATCCACCTATCTTTACTTATGCACAACTCTTAACAACATGTCATGCTTCCTGCTTTATATAGTAGAATATCAAACAAATATCAAATATTCACGATTTACATTATCTTTACATGCATCAATTATATTCAAAAATGATTCATACTACCCAAAATACGTAATTAAACATAGAAAATGGTAAGTATCAGAATAACTTGCTTACCTTGTGCTCAACCTATACCCTTTTACTTTGCCTTAAATTCTGAAAGTCCAAGTCTAGTTCAATGATCCACAGTCCTATGTACAACACATATTTCATTAGTATTTACTTTATTTAAACTTCAAAATGCCTTATTAACTTTTACCTTAATCCCATTTCATAATTCAACCCTTTCTAAGGTTTACTCTCTTCTTCATTTGAACCATGATTAAGGGATAATTAAGGGACAAATATCAAGAGTTACTTGCACTATATCTGTCTCATGGGTGTAAATTTTAGATTTCATAATTTTAGCTATAGACAGGTTGGGATTTCTTCCTCAAGTTACATATATGTATGTTTTAACATGAATTCCACCTTAATTCATGATCATAACATCCTATTTACTGCTATAATATTATTTTCCTCAATTTTCAACCCTCCAAATATATAATATTGTCTCCTAAGCCAAAATTCATAAAATATATCTAGCAAGAATGGTTAATCATTAATAAACATCCCTTACCACACAACTTCTTTGATTAGAATTCTCCAAATCTAAGCTATGGAGAAATTTTTTGATTTTTCCTAAATCTCCATGGCTCCAATCCTTTGAAATCTACATTATCTTGATGCCAGGCTGTGGTTAGAACATTTGCCATCAATTTCCTAATGTTTTGGCATCGAAACCTACAAGAACGGAGTTTTTCTCAAGCAAGGGGAAGAGGAGAGAGGAGGTTTGGCGTTTTTGTTGTTGGGGAGATGACGATAGAGCTTTTTAACCTCTCCCTTTTTCTGGTGCTCCATAGTGTGCACAACCATGTGCACATGTGACCCACTCATGATGTTCATCAACTATGTCTCTCACACTATTTCCTCCTAATTCAACAAAATACACACTCCATTGATTATATTTATCATTATTCTTCCATTTTGTCAAGAAATGCCTTTCAAATTCCCAAGATTACACATGCTCCGTCCATTTGTAACTATACAGACACTTACATCCTTTACCAGAATTTTTGGGGCCTCACATTTATAGAGCAATGGCCTAGGTCCTTTAGTTTTCTCAACATGAAACCTTTATTTTTCTGAGCATGCTTATCAGAGATTTAAGTGGTGTAAAAGAATAGGTCAATGAGACCAATTTATCTGCAGAAGACTCCTCTATTTCAGAGGTTTAAAAACCTCAACAAACCATACTTGTTTAGGAGTATAAATAACAACTTTTCAATTTTGAATGCATACATTGTATAGGCAACTAAGAAGGATAACAATTACAGTTCTATTCTATTCAAAGTCCTTGTATAAATACATATAGTGATAGAAATTAAAGCCTTTAGATTTTTTATCAACTTGAGTATAATTCTATATGGTATTAGAGCTACTAAAAGACCAACGTCTACTCCCTTTTGATCTTCAATGGCCTCCTCATCCTCTGAAACCTTAAATAATTCTACTGTCCTATCCCTCTCCTCAACTCCTCCTACTACCTAGTATGGAAAGCTCAAGCCCTACCCTACTTCAAAGGTCAAGTTGTTTTTGGCTACCTTAATGGCACAATCTCAGCCCTACCTCAAGAAATTGATTCTCCTCATCCCAACATAGGTGCTATTATTAAAATTCCCAATCCTCACTATATTCAATGGCTTTGTCAGGATTCTTTAATCCTTGCCACCATCAATGCTTCGCTCCTGAAGATGTTCTCACTCAAGTCATGTCTTATACAACCTCTCGAGAGGTTTGCCTTGCACTAGAGTGAACCTTTTCTTCAATTTTTTGTGCTAAAGCAATTCAGATTAGCACTTAGCTAACAAATGCTTGAAAAGGTGATTGAAAAGGCGCTCTATCCACCAATGCATATTTTCTCTCCATCAAGCGAATGGTTGATGAACTTGCTCTTGCTAGACAACCACCAAAACCTGATGACATAATCACTTATGTGCTTGCCAGACTTGGCCAAGAATATGATTCCTTGGCTTCAACAATTACTTCTCAATCCAATCTTGTCACCTTGGAGGAACTTTACTCACCCCTTCTTATATGTGAGTCATGAATTAATTGCAACAATCAGCCTCTTCAAACTGCTACTTCAATAAACATGGCTAACAAGCAACCTCAGTAGCAAAATCAATCCACTTTTCGATCGGCTACAAATTTTCAACCTTCCAAACATGGTCGCAGTGGTTACAGTGGAAGAGGACGTGGTGTTCATTTTTTACTCCTTAATCAGGGTCCATCAAACTCAATTATATGTTAGGTATGCTTCAAACTAGGACACACTGCTAGAAAAAGTTATCACTGTTTTAATGTTTCTTGTCAGGACCAACAACCTCCTAAACATCAACCATAAGCCATGGCTGCTGTGCACTATTACCATTCTGATAATGAATGGCATCCCGACACAGGAGCTACCCATCATCTCACCAATGATGTGAACAATATTCATTTTCAAAATGAAGACTATGAAAGACAAGATCATATCTAGGTGACTAATGGTGCAGGTCTGAAAATAATGAAAAATAGAACTTCCACTATTTCCTCTACTCCCAAATCTTTTGTTCTTAATCAAATTTTGCTTGTCCCTAATATTCAAAAAAAATCTTCTTTCTGTTCAGCATTTTTTTCTAGGCAATAATGTTTTCTTTAAATTTCATGCTTCTTTCTTCCTTGTGAAGGATTACTTGGGGAACATACTAAATCGAGGACCACTTAGTAATGGTCTTTACAACTTCTCATCTTCTCTCACTCATCTTCAGCCACAAGCATTATCTAGTGTTCATGTGTCTACCAATATCTGACACCATCGTCTTGGTCATGCCTTCCGTCCAGTTATCAATAAGGCTATTTTATTACATATACACAGTAAGAATCCTTCTCTTTGTTCTACATGTCAGCTAGCCAAGAGCCATGTTATGCCCTTTAAACATGTTCATGTTTCTATTTTGAATCGATTGGAGTTAATATATTCAGATGTTTTGGGGTTAGCTCCTGTTTTATCCACCTCTAATGCACATTATTACGTAAGTTTTCTAGATGATGCTAGTAAATTCTTATGGATTTTTTCCTTGAAACTCAAATCCGATGCATATCACATCTTTATTTGTTTTCAAGCTATTGTAGAATGCCAATTTGATACAAAATTAAGGATGCAATATCTTTCTATTACTCAGCCTAATCTTGCTTTTGCGGTCCATAAAGTTAGCAAGTATATGCAAAATCTAATGGAGCCCCATTTAGTAGTCGTCAAATGCTGATTGCCTTATTTTAAGTACACCTTTCTCATGCTTTACTAATACAGCCCACCATTGATCTTAAGCTTCAAACATTTATCGATGCAAATCGGGCATTAGATCATGATGATAGAAGGTCGGTTGAAGGTCGGTTGATGTTTAGTGTATTTATTTAGGGAATAATCTAATTTCCTGGGGGCTGCAAACAACTACAAATTGTTGCTTGGAGTACCACAGAAGCTAAATATAGGGCTCTTGCAAATGTTGTTGCAGAAATTAAGTGGATAAAGTTTTTGCTAATGATCTTCGTGTTCCAATTGTCTATTCTCCGATCCTCTAGTGTGATAACATAAGAGCCACTTATCTAACCAGTGTTCCTCTATTTCATGCTCGAATGAAACATATTGAAATTGACTTTCACTATGTCAGTGATCAAGTTCTTCGTCGTCAACTTCAGGTTCGATTTGTTTCTACCAAGGATCAATATGCAGATGCACTTACGAAGCGGCTGCCCTCTAGTAGATTTCTTCTTCTGTGTGACATTCTCAGGGTTCGTTCCTTACCCTTTCAACTTAGGGGCATGTAGAAGAATAGTTCAATGAGGCCAATTCATCCGCAGAAGACTCCTTTGTTTCAAGGGTTTAAACACCTCAACAAACCGCACTTGTTTAGGAGTATAGATAATGACTTTTCAATTTTGAAACCATACGTTGTATAGACAACTAAGTAGGATAACAGTTATAATTTTATTCTATTCAAAGTCCTTGTATACATACACAATGTGATAGAAATTAAAGCCTTTAGATTTTTTATCAACTTGAGTATAATTCTATAAGCGGTGAACAGAGATGTAGCATCGCGTCTTTATTTTTCTGAACATGCTTATCAGAGAGAGAGAGAGAGAGAGAGAGAGAGAGAGAGAGAGAGATTTTTGCAATAAGTATTATTCGACCATCCACATTCACAACCAAAAATCCACGCTACATATAAATGAAATATTGATGACCGTATCCACACTTGTAATAATGATCGCTTCAAATGAATTTCTGTTCTCTGACTAGTTGACGAGATAGCACACCCTCCTTATCTGCCCATCTGAGCCAGTAAGAGGACTGATGTCACCCATCCTTACCATTGCTGCCACAAAATCCGAGTTGAAAGTAGCTTGGTTGTTGCTGTACTCTCTAACAATACGATCGGTCAATCCTCCACTGAAAAGAACCTGGTACCACTGTAGCAGACCCTTTCTTTGAATAAGGTTCTTGAAGTAGTTGTTGTCAAAAGAGTTGGGCGTGACCAAATCAAGAGAAGCCAACTTATCGTTCCCATCAACAGCCGGACAACCACGTCTGCGAGTGCTTGCAAAGCCGGCATCAATATTGGAACCGTTGTAGACTCTGGCTCGGAATGTTGAACATTTTGCTTGGCCTATTGTCTGGGAACCTGCCAATATTTCTCATCCATGTTAATACAAGGATCAAGTAAGAAATGAATGGAAGAAATGATCTATGATGGTTGAATTGAGTTTGTCCTTAAACACCTGAGAGTGCAACCATATCTCTTGCACTGAGGCCCTTGCTTCCGAAGTTTGAGATGAGGCTTTCTAGGCTATCTGTAAACCTTGGAAGGTCACGCCGTGCTTCCGATAGGCTTGCAGCTCTGGAGTCTCTCCTTCCGAGCTTTACTCTCCATGTCGGTCCACCCACCTAATTATATGCGATGATGAGGTGTTACCCATTTAGTCCAATCCAAAGATATAATGTATTTTGATTTGTATAGATATTGTAAACCCACTCACATATTCAGATGCATTTCGGGCTGCAACAGCGAGGATATCCGACAAAGCTTCAACAGCGAGGATATCTATTTGTATAGATGTTGTAAACCCACTCAACATCCGACAAATCTTCAAAAGTCTTGAAATGAAACAGAGCTGTCTGGCAGCTCGGCTTGTTTGTTTTTGCATCATTTTTTCTTGCGGTGGTGTGGTTGATTTAGACGATAGGTTAAGATTGAGATATGAATCTCAAGCATTTAAGATGGGCTTGATCGGTCATCAAATGTACCATGGCACACATTTAGGGCATGGTTTTGTTCAATTAATTTAGGTGATATTCGACCTTTGATGATCCTGAATTGAGTTTATTCGATGATTTAGATAGTTGAATTATTGGAGTCTGCTCTTTGATAAGGATTAGAAGTAAAGTAACCAGAAGTCCAATTGATATAAGGGTTCTGATTCAGTAAGCTTGATCATACTGTAATCCCTCAGTGAGTTAGCTACATAAATCTCTCACAGCAAGGAGACATTTTAATGGACCCATTTAAAAGCAAATGTCATGGATAATTCCATTAGCATGTACAATCCATCTCCATCTCTTTCATTAAATTGGAAACTGCTAAACATGGACGGCATTGGCACGGTGCATGAATGACAGAGACTTCAACAATGGTGACCATCGCATATCATGTTTCCTAAAAATGATATGTGATTCTATCTTAGTATATGCAGCTTGATGCACATGCTTTTGCTATTGCAGTGACTAAATAACGACGCCGCCTCCTAATTAAATCGCTGCAGTTGAAACAGATTCCTTAATGATCCTAAGAACCACCCTCATGAAGAGGATGCAGTTTTTGGAACCAAGATAGAGTATTTAAGCTTTGTATCTTCTGATCAGACCTATTACAGTACAGGTTATCAAAATAATCTCACTTTCTAGTTAACTTTCATCTGAGCTTGGAGTTTCATTGGAATTAACTGGATGACACCTGAGTAAGTTTCTTTTTTAAAAAATAAAATAAAATTCTAGGCATCTCATTCATCAAACACCACCCAATTATGGAAGATTCACCACTAAAAAGGGAGATAAATAAAAGGAGAGAGAAAGCTAGACGGCAAAAAGACAGAAAGCTGATCATACAAATTTCTACGAATGAAGTCCACATCATGGCCTAACATTGGCCGCTTTTATTTGCCATGACTTTTTCTTTTTTCTTTTTTCTGCATGCAGTCCAAAAGGGGTGGTAATTAAGTATACACATTTTATTTTTTCCAGATTGAACAGACGCGATGAACCAAGTCTGTCAGTCAGGTGAGCTACGTAAACGGAGTCACGTGAAAGAGCTCATGTCACGAAGGTGATGCAGTCGAAGTCACGCCAACCAGAGATATTGATGGCATTTTGACTATTTTAAATGACAAAACATTGCTGTATATAATTTATTTATTTAGTTGGTGGATTGCATATGTCGAGAGTAAAACCAATGACGGTTGAAAGTCACGGGAAGATTGCGCCATGGCGTCTGCGGAGAGACGTCGTTCCTGAACATAAATAAATATGAAACCATCAATAAAGCACATGCAAGAATATTTTCATTAACAAGGGCAATGGCTGCAGCTTTATCTACGCTAGAAAATTCGGACAAAGCTTCCAAAGCATTGAAATGAAACAAAGATGTCCGCAAATTCGGCTTGTTTGAAATGACACATTGCAATTAATAAAATAGATCATTATGGCGAGTTGAACATTCGATATGCATTGACAATCCCTCTTGCTAGCTAGGCTGCTATTAATTTAACCTTCGACAGCTGGGAACAATAATCATAATCGTAAGGAACATATTGTAATGGTCATGTCCCGAGCTCGGCTGTTGGAATATGTGACTCTACAACTTAATTTCCATTCTCAAAAATGATAAAATTTCACATAATTCTCAAGTAGAATATTATCTTCTAAATCAAATAGTTTCATTGAATCATTCATAAGAGTGTTCAAAGCAACACAAACATTACCGCGTGTCTACAGTCCCATAGACAATTAACAAGAATAAAATAATATAAGGGCATAATATGAGTATGTTGAATAAACTCTAATCTATAATAGCTGCAACCCCCCACTCTTTTATAATATCCCCTTGAGCTGTGTACCGAAAATGTTTTGTAAACATTGGTATGACTTACATTCGCTCAGCAAGTAATCATCACATAATCATAAAATACGTCAGTCAATTAAAATTATCAATCTCATGTGTCAATCATTTGGCACCACAATGCAAACATGCAGACACATGCAAACATATGAAAGCTCCAAGTTCTTCAAGATTCGTACATCAATGGTCTCTCTCTAGGGTCCGCACATCAGCGGTCTCTAAATTCCTCTTAGGTTTACGCATCAACGATCTCCGAGTTTCTCCAAGATTAAATGTCACGTGCGCGCATATATATTATGCATCATCATCACCTTTATTCATTCTCCAATGTTAAATACCACATGCGGCACATGAATATTATGTACACATGCACACATATCATGCAGCACTATCACTATGATTCATTCTCATGGAGAATATGATTTACCGAATGAAAATTTAAATTGCAAATTGGTATTTAGGAAATGGGAAGATTACATTCCTGCCACTAGAACAGTGATCGATTACTTCTCTACCTAATATAATTACTTATCCACCCAATATACTTGCATGCATTTATATATAAACATTTTGTTATTATGAAATATACTTAGATATATACATGTTTATTTATTTGACTAGAGGATCTTGGAAACTAATCTACCCAACTCACCTAACGTAACGAACTCACTCTGCCGATTCCCATACTAATAAGCAATCTCTGCCCGCCGTTCAATTCAATCCCAAACCTACTGACCCAACTCCCCCACCTTGCCCACGCTGCCCGTTCTATTCAACCCTGACATCCATCCACAAGGCTCGTCTCTCTAAGTCATCTCCCACTCAATACCCTGGCGCTCTATCCATTTAACCATCCAAACTCACAGCCTTGGCCATCTAATTAGTAAAGTTTGGCTCAAAAACGATCTAACCGTAACATGAAACCATGAAGAAGCGTAAGTGGGCACGATGTATGCATGATAAAAGGCTGGGAAGGAGGGAGCAAGTTGGAGGGAAAGTTTGATCAATCAATCTCTCCCCTCCTTCGAAATTATTGCTTCTTAGAATAGGCATCTCACAAAACTTTATGTGCATCAAACAAAAACAAAATGATGCCAGAAACGTCACCCCATCTCACTCTGCCTACGATGTAGTCAGGAGTATAGATAACGTTGACATCCCTCCATCTCACTTTGTCTAAGGTGTACAAATAAAGATTTCTGAACCCCATCTCACTTTGCCTACGATGTAGTCAGGCGTATAGATAACATAGATAGCTTATGATGAGATAGTGCATACCTAGCATTTTTTATAATGTTGACATCCCTCCATCTCACTTTGTCTAAGGTGTGCAAATTGAGATTTCTGATGGCAATATAGAGAGCTTATGAGGTTAGAGATAATTGTGAGAAAACTCTAACACAGGTATCCATTATCCAACTGGCACCTTACCATGTCAAATTCTTATCATACTATGACGCTTTCTTTCGATTGTTGTGTAATTCCATGAGTAAAGGATTGTGGATGCATACTTTCCTGGAGTCCTCCTCTAGGTATGAATCCATATCCCATCTGCATACTAACCGTTTACATATCCCGACTATTATCTATGCTCAAGTATAAAAAGATCAGGTATACACCTCCTAAAATACAAGCTCTTAGTAGTAGCCTATACCTTCTAAAAGAGTCTCATTTACTAACTTAAACATCAGAGTATTTACGCTAGGAGACTAACTTAAACATCATAGTATTTACGCTGGGACCATCTTTGGCACCCTCTAACCCTTTTCCAGTCTTGCAGGACTCTGGACAGGCGCTTCTCAAGAGTCACATCAACACTCAATTTAGAGATAACTCAAACATTGGTGTCATCTGTGAGAACATTTTAAAAAGTCTAAAGATGTCAGAAAAAATTCAGTACAACACGAATGCTCCCTCATTCCCTATTGCGGTCAACAATATGTCATCTACATCGAACCAAAATGATGGCGTTGTGACGCCTAGAGATTTGTTGGATTGATCTTTGATTGCAATTATGGTATCTGTGTCTTATTTCTCATTTGTCAAATCTTTGTTGTATTTTCCAACATGGGAACGGTTCGGATGGTGTACGTTGGTTGGGACTTCATTGCTTGTAAAAGTCACATGTACAGTTGTGAATGAATGGTGAAAGAAGTTGAAGAATGGTGTCCTGCATTAACCTAACACAATCCACTACGCTTGCTCAATTGCGCACTCGGTTCAATGAAATAGAAAGATGAGACGGGGCTAGCCACTGCTCATAAGTCAATAGAATATGTTGCCACGAGGCGGCCGAAATTTGGATAAGGCAATTCCTCCAATCCAACACTTCTATATATATTAACGCCAACCCATCTCTGCCTTCCATTCTCAGCTTCCAGGTCAGCTTAAACCATTCCATCTCTGTCCTTCTTCTGTCAGCACTCAGCAATGCTAACAGACCCACTTCAAGCTTACGTACACAGGAGTTAAACCAGCTAAACAGAGTAATGGGGCCGCATGTAGTGAGGTCAACAAGCTCTTTGGTCATTCGGTTTGCATGTTTTCTTGCTACCATAGTCTCCATAGTCTTCTTCTTGTTGACAATCCCATGCCAAACTCAGCTATCTCCTACATTCTATGACAACGCGTGCCCGAATGCCCGTGCTGCTATCTGGACCGCAGTGAGGGCAGCAATCTCACAAGAGCGTCGAATGGCTGCATAACTTATTCGGCTACATTTCCATGACTGCTTTGTTCAGGTACTAGTTTAATGTTTTCCTCGGAAGCATTCACTTTGCTGTAATTTTTGCTACTCTTTCTGACTTGACACACGCGTGCGGTTGCAGGGATGTCATGCTTCAATCTTGCTCGACAATTCTCCTTCAATTCAAAGCAAGAAGAATGTGCCTCCGAATTTCCAGTCTTTTATAGGTGTTGAAGTCATCGACAAAGCAAAATCCCGGGTTGAAAGTATATGCCCTGGAGTTTTGTCATGCGCTGATATCCTAGCTGTTGCAGCACGAGACGCTTCTGAATATGTGAGCGGATCAAATCCAACAAATGAAACTGCATCATCGCAAACTTAGTTCAAATGGATATAAGGAGATAATCCATATACTGATGGTTTTTTTGCTTGCATGAATCAGGTGGGCGGCCCCAAATGGACAGTGAAGCTTGGAAGGAGAGACTCCACAACTGCTAGCCCATCCCAAGCATTGACCGACCTTCCAAGTTTTGCTGCTAGCCTGGAAAACCTCATCTCATCCTTCAGTAGCAAGGGCCTCAGCACTGGAGATATGTTTGCACTATCATGTCTTTAATTATGTAACAGACTCAACTCTAACAGTCATACTACATTTTTTTCGATTATTTCTCTCTTGAAACTCATATCAACATGTATCATGAAAAATGCAGGCGCCCAAACGCTAGGCGAAGCAGCATGTTTCACCTTCCGGGACAGAATCTACAATGGGACAAGCATTGATGCTGGATTTGCAAGAACACGCAGATGAGGCTGCCTTTCTGTCGGTGGTAATGCCAACCCGGCCCCCCTTGATTTGGTTACACCAAACTCGTTCGACAACAGTTACTTCAAGAACCTCATGGCAAGGAAGGGCCTTCTGGCATCAGACCAGGTTCTCTATAATGGAGGATCAACTGACAGTATCGTTAGAGACTCTAGCAAAAACCAAGCCACTTTCTATTCGGACTTCGCAGCTGCAATGGTGAAAATGGGAGATATCAGTCCTCTCACCGGCTCAAATGGGCAGATAAGGACGGAATGCAATCCCGTCAACTAGTTTTCGTCCAAAAATGCTTTAAAGTTAGAAATGCGTGCATATGTCCGTCTCAGTTCATTTTCCGGCATATTTAATTGTATTAGATTAATCTGAAATGTCCATTTCATGCACTCTTTTATTTTAACATCCTTTACCGGGATGGTGTTTTATGTATGTGATGACCCACCCTAGGATGACAATGTCAGGTTGGCAATATGAAAGGTTTTTCTAAGATCTACCATACTTGAATGATTAAATTTATCGCGACAAACACACTAGCAGATAAATAGTGGAATGAAAAAGGAATATAATATAAATTTTTTCTAAAAATCTATTATATCAAATCCAAATAAATCTCTAAATATATCTATCATAAAAAGTTATTTCCTACATCTCAACAAAGATCAAATAAATTAAATTTATTTAAAAATCTCTCTTTTCAGCCATCTTCAATTTTAGCCCTTAATTTTGTTGAGATGGACCATCTATAGGAGTAAACAAAAGAGTGAGTATGAAACCCAGTAAGTAGAAAATATAGTCTTAGTACATGTATCAAAGAATTCTTCATAAATATCTATCAGGTAAATAACTCTGATAACCATCTGGCCAGTTTAGTGGACCACTATATCTGATCTGCGGAAATAAAATCTCATCTCTTGGTTATTGTTCCATCAAACTTTATGATCTGACAAAAATCTGAAAAATATATCTTGATTAATCATCACCTAACCCATGAATTTAGTCAATCTCTCTTGATTAATCATCATCTGACCGATGAATCACAGGAATTACATAGGAATAAATAGTATAAATATCTCATGAAAGATCTAGTGGACTAAATCAATCATCTAAGGGATAAAATCTAAGCCCTTTAAATCTATCCATCTACATATGAAGATCTAGTCATGTTTGGAAAAATTTAATCCGTTCATCTTGTTCAAAACATCTAAAAATGTGGAAAACGATAATAATATTATTAAAATCTGACATCTATAGACCCAAAAATATCAAATCTAATTCTAACCGTCCATTTTAATTTGGGTTAGGTTTTTTAGAAGGGAAGCAGCCCTTTCTTTCTCCCCATGACCAGTAGCCATGGCTGCTTGAAACCCATCTCCACGTGCCCTCTGTCATGGACCACCCGTTGTCTGTCATCAGCCCATCACGCCATCATCGCCCGCCAGTCTCCACCAACGAAGACATGCATCATCGCCAACATCAACTAGCCGTTGCCACCTAGCTGGGTTGGCCATGCTGGAGCATTCATCCGGTTTGGTCAGTCGATTGGCTAAGGCCAGCCAACCTGGCCATTTTCTCCCATCCGACGAATGCCATGGTTTGCATCAACTAGTTCAAATCTAATTTTTTTGGGAGTGATCTAAATCAGATTCCTCATCTCTGATTTCAGTTTCCTCAAGCAACCACGAATGGACTCTATTTGGGTTTAATAAAATCTAATTTTTCTTGTGAAATTTCTAATTAGAATAAAAATTTAATTTTCTCTTCTTCCTCTCTGTCAGCCATTGCTGAACCAAAAAACCCATTACCCTTGTTGCCGCCCCACCACGCCACCACCAGCGCCACCCACCGATTGCTGCCTAGCTAGGTTGGATGCACTAGCAGCACGTGTGTCCATCTGGTCGGGTCAGCTGGCTATGGCCGGCTAGCCTGGCTACCTCCCCTCATCATACGTGGTCTAAATTTTTGGATTTCTAAAATAAATTTTTTTTGATGATTTAATTTTCTTACTATTTTCATCTCAGTAGCCCAAAATTATCCATGGACAATTTCTTCTCTAGTTTGGCAACAACATAATGGCTCAGGTCTACTCTAATAAAAAAACTTTGATTTCCTCTGGCAGAAATCTAGACAGCAATAATATTCTAAAAATTGTAGTAATATCTAAGCATGAAATAAAAATCAATAAACCAGATTATGTAAGTCATGCCTTGAATAATGTTTTAATGCTTTAAATCATTCTAATCAAATACAAAAAAATGAGATTTGTTAATCTAATACATGGAATTCATCAATCTAAATCTTGCATTCAAATCCCCAAAAGCTAGCATATTAATTTATAAAAAATATAATTAATATGCTCTCTCTCAAATAAATCTTTGCATCAATTAAAATCAAATGAATACTTGAATAAATCTAATGCATCAAATTCTTAATATTATTTATGCATTCATCATCTTTTGTATTACTTTTTAGAAGATTTAAATAATGCAAAACTTCTTTCTACTTACAGATTTGAACATCTATGAAAGACAATCAAAATCTGAAACTCCCTTTTCACTTTATCGACAAGCCCACAGCAATTCTGCCTCTCTACTCTCCCTTTTTCCTCCTCTCTTATAAAAAAAACTCTAGTTGCATTTATGGGAGAACTCTCTTTACGCGTAACTTAACTCAGATTCCCTCCTTTTTTTATGAAACAAATGTGCACTTAACGCAATAAGGGAGATTTGGATAAGGCTTATCTTTTCATGGGTTCCATGTTTCAAAAGCAAGAAGAAAAAATTAAAATTTACTAAATCTTACAATTCTAAACTTAAATCCTTGACCTCTACTCTTATTAACTATGGTTCTAACTATTCGAATTATATAAGTTGTTGAGATTTAAATAATAAATAATTCTTGTAAATCTCAAATTCTACGATCATATCAATGGTTAAAAATTCAACTTTTGTCACATTGGCACAAAAGACAAATTTATTAAGTCTGGGTTATTACAATGTATGATTTCATGTTTTCTTATTGGTGTAATGTATTATTTTAGCATCCTTAAGGGGTCGATATTTTATGCTGCACTAAGGTGATCAAGTGCCAGTTGACTTCAATCGCTACCCAAGTCCGTTGACTATGTCCGTATCTCTGATTTTTGTGCTACAAGAACAACGCCTCTCTCTCTCTCCAAGCTATACAGATAAGGTGACAAGATCAACTGCCATTGGGTTTTTAAGATTAGTTGATGAGTATTAATGCTGAAAAGCTTTTACCTGATTGGAAGTTTTATTTCGGTGGAAAATACAATCGTGCAGTATTTTTTGTCTTTTTCCGGATAGAAGGCATTAACTTATCAACTGTGTAACAATTAAATCTAGTTTGTGTTATGACATCTTTGCATGAATTACTAATGGCCTGATGGATAATAATGGATTTGATTTATGTGGAATAGAATAGAATATAAATGATGTTAACTATATATTGAATAAAGTTAAATTAGGCGGGGTAGTAATTGAAAATATAGATAATAAAAAAAAATTATTATAAATAACACACGTCAAATCAAATCTTGAAAAGTAAGATTTTCATTGTATTGTATTATAAATAATGAAAACACTGCATTATACTGTATTAAGTGATAATCAATCATACCATTAGGGACTGTTTGGACAAAGGACGGGAAGAGTTTTGATTATTTGACAAGGAATTTATCTGATCTACTCAATCTTACTTTTTTCATAGTTAAATTTATTTTTTTCAATTATAAGATATTTTAAAAAATATTTATTTTATTTTTATGCATTACTTCATTGACATTCCTTTCCAGTTATGCTAATATCATTTTTTATACTTTCATTAAACATGTCATTAATTACCTTTAAAGAATTCAAGTAAATTTCATTCAATCAAAAGAAACCAGAAAAAAAAAATCCCTCGACCATGTTCTAATGTGGATTATCATTTTTTAAACCCATCAAATCTACAAAATCAGGCCTTGACTCCATATCAATGATTTCGTTCATGGCACTCACCTATATACAAATAGAAAGATTTAGCTCATCTTCTAGCTTATCTACCAGGGGAATCTAGCTGTGTGACATGACTTCGCTAGGAAGGTTTTAGATTGTTTTTTGAAAATTCATCGTGACTAAATGATTTTCATTACACATGCATCCATCTATTGATCATTCATTTCCACTGGATATCACTACTGGTCTCACGACGGCTAATCATCCCTTGTCGGAGTATATATTCCTCATTACACATGCATGAATCCATCGATCGATTGTACATTTCCACTGGATTTCGTTATCAATCACCTTTACCGATGTGCATGACCTTGGATCTCTCTATATGTAGCCCCTTTAAAATTTTTATTTTCTACTTTTTAAATTGTTACGGCTTTAGATTTCCTTGTGGTTCCTTTCAAAGTAATGGTGTGGAATATGAGAACATCGCTAAATGGTCATCCTTTGTAAGTTTGCATATTGTGAGTTAGAATAGTCGTTATTTGAATGAGAGATAATTAGTATCGAATATTGATAATGTTGTGCACATTCCAAGAGATGATTTGAGTACATGCAAAATGTAGATTTAGGGCTTTGAATGGTATCTACCTTGTCCGTAACATGAAATGGCTCAGTCGGTTTTTCTGAACATGATTAGGAGATTTAAGCAGTGCATAGACCTGCGGCATAGCATCTTTGTTTTTCTGAATATGCTTACGGCAGATTGCTTCGTTTGCAAGAATAAATGAAAACGTTTGCAATATTACACAACAGATTAAATGAAATAGGCATTTTGACGATGGTCGAATTTAATTCTGCATTCGACCTCCCACATTCACAAACTAAAATCATACATATAAATAAAATGAACTTTTGAACGTATCCACACTTGGTAATAATAATCACTTCAATGAATATCCGTTCCCCGACTAGTTGACGAGATAGCAAACCTTCCTTATCTGCCCATCTGAGCCAATGAGAGGACTGATGTCACCCATCTTTATCATCGCTGCAGCAAAATCCGAGTTGAAAGTAGCTCGGTTGTTGCTGTACTCTCTAACAATACTATCGGTCGATCCTCCACTGAAGAGAGCCTGGTCCGACTGTAGCAGACCCTTTCTTTGAATGAGGTTCTTGAAGTAGTTGTTGTCAAAAGAGTTGGGCGTGACCAAATCAAGAGGAGCCAACTTATCGTCCCCATCAACAGCCGGACAACCACGTCTGCGAGTGCTGGCAAAGCCGGCATCAATATTGGAACCATTGTAGACTCTGGCTCGGAATGTTGAACATTTTGCTTGGCCTATTGTGTGGGAACCTGCCAATATTTCTCATCCTCGTTAATACAAGGTTCAAGTAAAAAATGGATGGAAGAACACGATCTATGATGGTTGAATTGAGTTTGTCCTTAAACACCTGAGAGTGCAACCATATCTCTTGCATCGAGTCCCTTGCTTCCGAAGTTTGAGATGAGAGTTTCTAGGCTATCTGTAAACCTTGGAAGGTCGCGCTGTGCTTCTGATAGGCTTGCAGTTGTGGAGTCTCTCCTTCCGAGCTTTACTTTCCATGTTGGTCCACCCACCTATTATATGCCATGATGAGGTGCGACCCATTTAGTCCATTAAAAGATATAATGAAAATCATAATCTGATATCATTTTTTAGCTGCGTAATTCCACTTACATATTCAGAAGCATCTCGTGCTGCAACAGCGAGGATATCGGCGCATGATACAATTCCCGGGCATATTTTTTCAACCCGGGATTTTGCGCTGTCGATGACTTCAAAACCTCTTGCAGATCTGTTATTCTGAGGCGCATCCTTCTCACTTGGAAATAAGGGAGACTCATCGAGCAAGATAGAAGCGTCACAACCCTGTAATCGCATGCCCATCTCGAGCGTAAAGTAGGACAAGAAATACTTTAATAACAAGAATATGGGATTCTCAAAAAAACATAATACAAATACCTGAACGAAGCAATCGTGAAAATGCAGACGAATGAGCGAAGCTGCCATTCTACGCTCTCTTGCGATCGCTGTTCTTACAGCGGTCCGGACCGCGGCAAGGGCATTTGGGCAAGTTTTGTCGTAGAATGTAGGTGATAGCTGTGCTTGGCATGGAGTGCTCCATACCAACAACATGGAAGCAAAGACAAACACAATTGCACTGCGAAAATGGCATGTTAGGCTCAAAAAATGCAATCCCATTTCTCTCCTTGGTATGTTTATAGACTCAAAAGATTAAAAAATGATATTTCGGCAACGTAGCAAAAGAAAACTGAGAAGACAAAAGACAGAATGAGGTGATTTTTCTTTATAAATGTTAAACTGGAGAAGGAAGATGAAACTGCCGATATGGACCATCACGCCATATATAGACAGTGTAGAGTTACAGTGGTGTTGATGTGGTCAGAAAAACGCGTAGTAGAATTCAATTAGGATGCAAAAGCAGGGGGGTTGGCTGGACCGATTCGCATTTTTCCCTATTTACGCTTCTTCCTTTGGCGGGAAGGCAGTGTCTGATTCCAAGTCAGAGGTTGATACGGTATATGAAGGACATACGAACGTACCATCAAAGTTAAAATGTCATCGTCATGTAACTTAAATTAGAAGGTTGAAAACACGTATCATAGTTTAAAATTATAAAATTTGTATAGTTTAATTACTCATTATTTAGATTTATTGGACCCCTAAATATGATATTTTTGATGGTCTCATTTCAGCCAACAAGCGTTATGAGTTATTTAAATCAGCAATCGCTTCCTTTTAACAATTTACTTGGCTCAGAATGATTCAATCCATGCACGTGGAATATTTCCAACGTCCTCGTATATCGAAGGAAATCAAAAGTCAAAAAGTCATCCTTGTCTGCGTTGACCTCGCTTCGGTGCGAGTGGCTGGGCTCCGTCGATCTACTGGGCCTCCATGCCGAGTAGGACATTTACATCTCACGGGACCCCTTTTTTTGGTTTAACGGCTAGGATTTCGTCTCAGAAATCCAACGGTTGAAGGTTAATGAAATTTTGAAAGCCAACCTTACATTTTCAGTAGTGGTCATGGTTCACAACACTACATTTTCAAAGAATTGAAAGCCAACCTTAGAAATTTTCAAAATGGACGACAGTTCCATTCGTTAGATACTTGTTAAAGGAATTGGTTTTTCAACCCTTTGACCAATTAAAAAAGAAAAAAAAGAAAAAAAAAATGCTCTGCTCTTCTATCCATTTGCTATTAGACAGCCTTATGATTTCAAGATATAAGCAATACAATATTCTATTTTCAGTTCTCTCTTGGTGGCTCTCTTTTTATCTTTAATTTATCACTTTTGGATTTGTGCCTATTTCCTTAACTCCTTACGAATAATTTTTAAAAAATCGCATCCACACAACGTACAATGTACATGCACATCCCAAGCTTTAGATAATTATTATTTTTTTCTTTTCTTTTTTAATTTTTTATTTTTCCACTCTTCTTTACCACGAATTAAGCACATTAAAGGCAGCACTCGTTGGAAAGCGAACACTCCCAAATCGCGTTTGCATTTGCATATACTCGTTCTCCCAATTAAAATGCTTATGTGTTTAGGAACCCAACCGTAGGCATCGGAGAAGCGGAGTCTAAGTCAACCAATGCTTGAACATATGTCTTACGTTTGCAAATCAAATTCCTGTTCGAGCTACTCATTATATAACACAAAGCAATTGCGACAATAGGCTGGGATCATCACAAGGAAGTGAGTTAGGGTCATTTGGATAGAGTGCATTAGGAAGGAAAGTATATTGGAAAGATGGAATAAGGATAACATCCATAATATAGTGTTTTTAATAAAAAAAAATCAGAAAAAAAGATTGAAAATATAGTTGATGACAAAAAAGAAATTGATAGAGTTGTTATAATAATTAAAATGTCATATCAATATCAAAAAGTTTGTAGAGAAAAGTGTAGTGCTACGAATGGGATATTCTCCATTAATAGAGTAATTCTATCAAAGGTTTAAATCCAATTATCCCTACTTACCTTTGTAAACAACAATTTTAGATGGGACTTACCTGTGAATTGTCCCATTCAAGTACTTTGTAAGGCCGGGTTAGCGCAGCTGATAAATCATAATATACAACAGTAGAATTTTTATAATGCTGTAAAAAATTAACAAAGTTTGCTTTAAAAGTAACAAATATAATACATCAAATAATGCACTTAATGCTGGTAACATACCAACCACCCATGTGCATGGATTTTACATAAAAACATAAAATATGTAGTAATGAGCACCAGCACCAACCCTAAACTCATTACCTCTGGGACAAAAAAAATATATTTTTTTTTCAGCAACAGGTTATCCAGATTCACAACAGATGGATGGGATCAACATGAATTCTCCATCCACGTCAGAGAACAATCACCCTCCCACTTCATTATGCCTAGTCAGACAAGCATTTTCAATATCTGACTCAGGATAACATAATCACAACGATTTATTTATGTTGATTCTAGGAAGATGTTAATACAATGGAGCAAGACGTCATCATTCACACAGTGTTCTAAGTGGATTTGTGGCTGGGAAGAGGGGTGGTGGGCATCAGAAAGAACCTATCTGTTACAGATTCGAATACCCAACAACCCATTATAAACGTTTTTTGTATTTCCTAATCCATAATTATTGGATTGGGACAGTATTTCTTCACAAGCCGCCGGTGGACACTAATTACACCCGGAAGCTTCTATTTTCTACTGGGGCTAACCACCACGCTTGACACGCAGCTATTTTATCTACTATCAGTAAATATTGTTCTGTCAAAAATCTACAAATCTATATTATTTATGATTAACCTATCGCTACATTTAAAAAACTATTCAACTTAAATTTCTATTGCTTCGTGACTTAAATCATCTAACTCCCCACGTCATCCAGCATCCAAAACTTGCAACTGTCCAATTTCTAATGAACTTGCAATCCGTTGCGTGTGACTCATCGCATCCACCAAAGTTTTCTCCTTACAATATCAAAGTTGAGAGCAGTTTTCAAATCAAAGAGCACTGAAAGTGAACAAATCAAGGAGTCGCACTGGCTGATACGTCTTTGCCCGCCATTAGTATCCAAGTCCAAGTTCTGTATCAGGTAGGAAATGCTGCTTTTAAGTAACATTGCCTAAAATCTGGGGGAGACTTTTTGTGGGTTGTTTGCTTGTTATATAACCATCGAATCTTTATATTAGATTTGATGGTTCTAATCTATTTGCAATTAGGCCAGCAGAGGCTTCATGAAATGTGATAGTCATTCACCGAATTTGGTTCCAGTTAAAGGCAAAATGACCTTCATTTTGATAATAAAACAAAAAAAAAAGAAGGAAAAGTTCTTCATTTCAAGGGCTTTTTACATATTTGATCATTAGATTTTGCAATTTTATAATCTCACCATCTAAAATCTCTTTTTCTAAGCCAGAAAATTGAAGGATAATATTACCCTTTTAAAATCAGAGCAGCAACTAAAGAATGTCGGCAGCCACAATACACCGATTATTTTTATTTTGAGGTAAAATAAGTAAAATCAATAGTTATTATTGGAAAATTGATAAATTTCTAAAATCAGAAGAGGCAATATGCAAAAAGCTATATGACGAGTGTGCTTATTAAAGGGTAGAAAAAGAGTAAGAGCCCTCATAATGCTAAAGGGAGATAAATTTCACTTTTTTTTCTTTTTATGATATTTAACTACTCAGAAGTTTATAAGTATTTTTTATATTATTTTATCTTTTTTGAAAAAGTTATCTATTGTATGTTTATTCATGTGATGATTATCATGTCTTTATATTGTTTTTTTTAAATTTTCACTATCCAATATCCATTCTCTATCTATAGATATATATATATATATATATGCAAAAAGATATATTTTTAATGTTTATTCATTAATATGTATGTATATGTATATATGCACCCATATATATATATATATACATATATATATATATATATCTTTTGTACTTTAAACCAAACGCACCCCAAAACATTTAATAAAAAAAAAAAAAAACAGTTTCATTGCTCCACATGAATTTTTGAATTACTTTGGAAGCCGTTACGTTTCAGACACAAGTTTAACTGGAAACACACCTTTAGAAGGTCATTTTCGAGGGCTGAAAAGGCAGCATTCATTAAGCAATAGTGACACAGCCAGCGCCCAGCATAGACGCACACTTATCTTTGCACCCAAATAGTAAGCACCAATAACAGATCTTGTCTCACCGTGAATTCCATGTATAATATACATGATGCAATATGGGGTCCACCACATTGCCATTGCAATCCCATCGTGCTGATGGTGAACCCCACCCTCACTGCTTTACTATCCAATCCAACAAAAATACCCATCTCCAACAAAAGTATTGACTTTTAATTCTATCAATGAATAGGATTGGGGCAAGAAATGTCATGCACATCGTCGAAAGGATCTTCAATCTCACTATTTGGCGTTAACCAACCCAGTTCACTGCCGATTAAGTGCAACTTGGGTAGGATGCCACTCGGGTCGACCGATTAGGTGATACGCCAACTCTAATCTTGTTTTTTAAAATTTTAATCTAATAGTAACTCTATTTCTAAATTCTCGATCCAGTCTTAGACTAAGTTATAATTGATAAATCTGGGTTAATACTTTGGATTGTTTATAATTTATAATTCAAATTTATTTCAAGTAAATATATAAATAATTGCATTTAGTCAATATAATAATAATAATAATAAAAGAAATATTCCCTTAGAATATTGAGTACAAGCAATAAAAGCCCATATAAGTTAGTAATTCCAAAAAAATTTAATTTAAGTGTAATCCAAACACTTGCCTAAAGTATAAAAATCTGTAATAAAGATGTAAACTTATAAATACGTATATATTGCAACTAATATTCCACGGGAATTTGGTTGAAGGCAAATTAAGTTTTAAAGACTTCAATCCAAACCAACCCAAACCCATTCCTAAATTGCATAGGGTTGAACCCAAACTCTGTAAACAAAATTTAAAAAAAATTTACAAGTCAATAGGAACAAAAATGGAATTAGGTCACCCCTAATGAGAGTTTAGACTGTCGATGCTTTGGATGGCACGGCACAGTGGAAGAACAAGCATTGTTAATTAATGTTTATCTATGATATGGATAGGAATCATAGGATAGGGTAACGCGTCGGTCCTTCAGAGGCAAGCGAAAAAGTGCTGTAGATACAGCTCAATCAGCAACATTGCAAAGGAAAAGATTTTTCGTTTTTAATTCAAAGGTTAGGACTTAGGATTATGTTAAGTGGCATCACACGTCACATAGCACTACTTTTTTCTGGTTCCAATGTATGTGGTTGACAAAGTAACAAAAGATGGTAGACATAATTCTACCACAAAACTGAGATTACTACTCCCAAAGTGTCATGCTGCCGCACGTGTGCAACTTGTGGCTAAATGCCAGTGAGCTTATGCAAATTCATGACAGTGACTAGTTCATTTCAAGATTTCAGGGCACTTTAAGAAATTTATTCCTATATTAATAGCCCATAACTAATTAAGTAAATATGGAATATATCAAGGTTTTATCACACAATTATACTTCCAAAATAATATATCTCATCAATGCACCGGGTCTCCATGAAATCTCCTTTATTACTTATCAATAAGGGTCACATGATCGTCCTCTTTCTAAAACGCTTATAGCCTAACTTAACACACTATATTAGGAATAAACCTACAAAAGCAACACAAAGTAACGCATAAATAGAATGACAATGAAAATAAAGAATTATGAATGCAAAGAATTTTATATGTAGAACTTTTTCAATAAGAAGGGAAAAATGATAGGCAAAGGAGGAGAAAATCCACTAAAACCCAATCATCCAAATAAAAAACCTTCCCTACAAAGCTAAATTTCTTATAAAGGATAATAGAAGAAAGCCTCACAAAATTACACACCTTAGAACCAATAGCAAGCCCTTAATTTATAGCTCAAAGAGAGTGCATTTATTCACTCAAACTAATGTGGGATAAAATGACTCGAGGTAGGATGAGATGTCTTAAGAGTAACCCCCTCTATTTATAACTCTAAAAGGGTGTTCATATCTCATACCAAAATGATGTGAGATTAAGAAGCAAGGTTGACGTGGCAAGAATCCAAGTCACCTAAGATGTTGGTGAGAGTTGATTATCAGATAGACGTTCGGCGGTGAACGACGCATGGACGCAACGAAGGAAGGCATGAATAGAGGTTTGTTTTAGCATTTTTTGGTCACTGGAGTTGATGATCCAGTGGGGAGACTGGACTAATAGCGTTGTGATGAAGAGGTCATTCTAATGAACAGCTTGGATCAACTGTCTAACGGTCAAACAATGAGCAATATGATGGGCAGTGGCAATTGCAATTTTCTTATGCAGCTAGGGAAACTTTGCAGTGGAAGATGATGCACTAGATTCAATGCATCATGGTGCACTGAAGTAAATACACGCGCGACCCATTTTGGGTGATTCTTGAGCCCAATTTTGGTATTCCAAATGTCGATTTTCATATTTTTGAGAGCAGCAACATGATGGTGGAGTCAGATTGAGCATATTATGCTTCGATAATGTAAAATTGATGCGATGTGCAAATAATATTGATTTAGTGATGATTAGTGATTTCAAGTGATAAATATAGATTTTTGAGGTGTTATGGAATTTGTGGATGGTGCATCATTGATAGTGATCAAGGTAGAACACAGTGGTCATTGTTGACTGGGATAGATTAAGTTTAGTCTAATTTAGTGCAACATAGATGTGAGCAGATCTTAGTGGATTAATAGAGTAATCATGTTGTTTTGAGATTATTTATGCACATGGATAGTTCAAATTGAAGTGGAGTAATGGACTTCATGGATGATTAAGAAATAGATATTGCATTAGTTGATATTTATTATATGTGTAAGGTATGGATGCTGGATGAAGAACATGGGGATTAAATAGTGATTTTCTTATATTCCATGGTGGACAGTGGTTATAGACCCGGGATTATGATTAGCGATAGATAGTGTTGAGTCTTGTAATTATGATGGACAATGGGTATGAGAGAACTAGAAAGTTCTAAGACTGTGATGGTTGAAAAATGGATACAATGATATAGACATGGTTTAGTTGCGGATGTACGAATGGTACATGGATGAGTGTATGGCTAATTGCATTGGTACATGGGTAGCGTATGGTTTGCGATGTATATAGTTTGGCACATGTGCAATACGCTAGAGTTAATAGAGCTGATTTCATATAGTAGAGTGCAATTTAGGATACATGTCGAGAGATTATGAGTATGAAAATAGGCAGAATTTCTGTACTTATGTGTTCGCCTAAGTGAATGAGGATATTGTGGTTAAAGAGTTATACACAATTAGCAATTCCAAAAACATATGAATCTAACTAATTTAGCATGCGGGCAGTAATGGTACAAGTGATATGCAAAGGATGACCGATTATAGGTACAATGAGGTTAACAAGAGAGAAGTTTCATGAAGAGACAAGGAAGATGGTGAGATGCACATTTAAAGATAGTCTTCTTGATTTCTGGTTATAACAATTTTATCTCTTTGGATGCTAGCAAATGAAAGAGATAGAGATGCGAGATTGCACAATAGTGGATTATGCAAGACATCTTAGGTGGAAATGTGAGCTGTAGTAATAAAGGTATTGTATATGATAAACTAACTGATAAAAAAGTTGATGATTTGATTTGCAAATGGTGTTAACAATAGTTTAATCTTCAAAAATTAACTTGATGTCTGCAAAATTTAAGCCAAATGGAGATTTGTTAAGTTTTTATATTTTTTATTCTTTAAAGTCTAGTAAGCCTATATATGTGAGATGAGCCTAAGGGAGTCCAAGTAGGAAAATCTATTAAGTGAGCTATATGTTGATGTTTTAGTTAGGAATTCAATGAGAAAATTCTAGGGTTAAAACAAAAAAGTCATTATATAGATCCTAGAATTTTTCTCAAAGAGGAGTGAAAGAACGGGTGATGGAAGTGTGTTAATTTAAAGATATGTGTAAAGCATTTCATAGAATATATATGAAATATCTTGGGTGTATCTCAGTAACTTGTTTTCATAGTTAATTATTATTCTTCTTACGTGGATTTTTTCTTCTTCGTTGAGGATTTTTATATGATTGATTGTGCCTTTGATATTGTCTTGTATATATGATCGTGATTCTAAAATTGTTACCGGAGCTTTGGCAACATAGTACGTGACTACTTCTAATACCATATGCACCTTAAAATATGCTAAATTACTTTAAAAGAACTGTTCCTGTGCTAATAGTCCGTAACGATCTGGACAGCTCAGGCTTTCCGTAGCACTCGCAAGACTATTTAAAAGGACAGAGAAATATTCAATGGTAACAAGACAGCAAAACAATACTGAAGCATTGTGACCGGTGGACCATCTCCATGAAAAGTAGACTCTTTAAAGGAAATGCTTCAACCTTGTTTCCATCTGGTGGACCATTAGCCGCCTTGCACTCTTGCCACGTTCTACCCATGTGGCCCACTAGATAGACAGTGTGACGATTGAAACATCAAAATGCCATTGTCTCCTTAATAAGGATCTACCAACAGACTCGCTACGAGTCTATAAATGAAGACTCTAAGAAGGACTATCCAGCAAGCATAAAAAATGAGAGACGAAGAAGAAGAAGAAGAGGAGCAGCTGGAAAAACTAGTTGTTCATGGCATGCAAGAGAAATCCCAAGAGGCCTGTGGAGCTGTGGCGGAAACAAAACTCGAGCTGCAGGTGGAGGAGATAATCGAAGAGTACGTGGGATCTCTTGGATTCTCACAGCTGCTCCAGGTGTTCTTGGTCTCACTTGCATGGATATTCGACTCTCAGAACACGCTGGTGACAATCTTCGCTGATGGGCAGCCTGCGTGGAGGTGCACTGGCAACTCTCATTCGTGCTCGGATCGATCGTCCATGTGCGGGCTAGAGCCGGGGGCTTGGGAGTGGGTAGGAGGGAAGGAGAGCTCGACCATATCCGAATGGGGCTTGATATGTGACTACAAGTTCAGGGCTGGGATTCCAGCATCCGTGTTCTTCGTTGGTTCCCTCATCGGTAAGGTTATTTTTGTGATTAGAGATTTCTGTTGGATCTGCTGTATGAAGGAGTTTTCTAATTCTACCCATTTGCAGGGAGATTTTACCTTACAAGGTTTCATTTTATGTTTTTAATAGATTCACTTGAGGCTAAATTTTCTACGCAATGGAAAATAAGCAAATTCTTAGTAAAATACTTTGTATGGATCGTTTAATAAGTCCCACCGTCACATGCGGTTTCATATTTGTTATGCTTTTGATCAATGAGGGTGGTCCCCTGAAACTTTGGTGGAGTCTCTTTTTTCTTTTTTCATCCACCATGATGGTTTGATAACGTCCGACTCGACCACCATCTTTAACACTGCCCATTTAATTAATATACTGAAAATCAGTTTGATCAGATGCTTATGTAGACTACACCATCTAAGAATGTACAAAATCATATATAAAATAAAAAACCACTGAAATTGATACTAAAGTATTATAAAAATTTGTAGAATCATTCATCCATATAAAAATACACAGGTTGGAAGGTACGAATATTTGCTACATACTTATGCATCCCACAAACAGCAAAAATTTCAACTTATTTAGAAATCATGCTAAGGATGATGATCGAGTTTGATCTTATAAAAAAATGATTATAGACCTTAAATGAAGGAGTTATTTTGAAATTTCAGTGGAGCCCAACTTGGCAAGCATTCAGATCTACCGTCTACTCATGCAACCGCTATCAAAAACGGTTTATATAGCAGCGACAATAGATAAATACTAAAAAAAGATGTAGATTATGTAACGATTCTTAGGTGGGGATGGAAACGATTAGTAGAACCGTCTTTTAGTGCAGAGTTGGTTGGCCACCCTGAGAAACTTGCCTCAATTCACGGGATAATGTAAATTAGTTGCAGCACCTTTGACCTCCAGTGCATGTCTTCTGTAGCGTTTATGTCTCTTTGATAATATTTAAAACATTTTTTTTTTACATTTCAAATTCATTATCCTTATTACAATTTGCAAATATTTATTCAGGCCATAAAAGCCAAAAAGTATTAAATATCAGTTTTTAAAATCTTTGGTGTATATGAGTAATATACCACGATCTTTTATTTAAATATCAATTTAAATGCATTCTTTAATCTACCTAATGAACTTTCATTAGAAATATATGGATATATAATGGTTAAAATTTTCTTCCTCCGTGTTCATCTATTTTGAAGTATATGGAGAATTAGTGATGGTTTGTCCATTAGTAAAAGCTAAAGATAGAAAAGAAAGATAATGAGCGGTTTGAATTTTCACTAATATATACGTTGTGAAACCCATCTTCTTATTTGGGTATACTACAGCGTATACTAGGTCACCCCACGGAATTTCGAAGTGTAGGCTCCGAGCGTCGTGCATGGGAGGATTTTTCATTGACTGGTGAGCAACTGTTCTAATATCTCATCACTTGATAATCAGAATAGTCAGGATTCACTGTTCATTTAGGACTCATGGGCTATTGCCCTAATATCCCATGATTCGAGAATTGGAAAGCTTCCTATTCTAACACTGAAAAGGAAGACTACTGTTAGTCCTGATACACAGAACGAAGAAAAGTTTAGGAAATAATGACTTGTCTACCCACTGCAACTGTCTTGTTACCAAACTCCGGAGGCCCATCATTTAGATGGATGGATCATCAGACAAGCAGGGGTTAACGGATCCCATGTAGATTTCAAAGAAATACATGTGCTATCATGTGGTCTCTATTTTAAGCATAAATATTCACATGCATGACTTGTCTTCTTCGGATTATCCCTCATATAATCTAAGCAATAATCTGTTTTGTCAGGTCAATGATGGGCAATATAATTTCCTTTGATTTCCAGCTTTCTCTAATATTTTCCCAAGTTGGTTATACAATTTTTTGGTACTTGAATGATTTTGGCCATATGTATGTCTTGGTATCCCTAGCCAGCTAGACCTTGAAAACTATCCCCTGCGCAGCGAGGAGCCCTAAGACAGCAACGATGAATCTGCCCATGTGTGTAAAACAAGCCTGCTTATAATCTATCTACGAATGTATCTGATATATTGTTATTTCCATAAAGGCTTTCTCATGAACTATTTCGGATGCAGGCTCTGCTGTTCATGGACGCCTGGCGGATGCATATCTGGGAAGGAAGAAGACTGTTCTCTTCTCATGTCTCCTTACCTCTCTGACGTCTTTCCTGACTTCTCTTTCTCCAAACATATGGGTCTACGCTCTCCTCCGCTTTTCCAATGGATTTGCAAGGTCTGGCATTGGAATCTGCTGCCTCGTCCTCTCAACAGAGGCTGTAGGGCGCGAGTGGCGGGCACAAGTAGGCCAATATGGCTTCTTCTTCTTCACAGTAGGCTTCCTTTCTCTTCCCATTATGGCATACCCAACAAGAACCTCTTGGCGTAAAGTATACATGCTCATCTCCCTTTTACCCCTCCTGTACTCCGCTCTAATCCTACCTTTTGTTTCTGAATCCCCAAGATGGCTTGCCGTCAAAGGGAGAACAAAAGAAGCAATGGGAGTCTTGAACAAGCTGGCAAGACTCAATGGAAAGAAACTACCAAAGAACTTGAGCATTTTGAACCCGTCTGCTGCCAAAAGTGATGATTCCAACACAACAAAAAGCCTATGGTCCACCAGGTGGGCCGTGAAGAGAATAATCACGGTCATGATGGCTGGTTTTGGAATTGGGTTTGTTTACTACGGCGTTCAGCTAAATGTAGAGAATCTGAATTTCAATCTCTACTTCGCAATAGCACTGAATGCTCTGATGGAGATTCCAGCAGTTCTACTCGGCAGTGTGCTGTTGGGTTTCACCGATCGCAGGCTCCTTGTCTCTCTATCTGCTTACGTTACGGGCATTTCGTGTATCCTCTGCATCTTTTTATCTGGCAACAGAAGAGATGGGAAGTCGAAGGGTAGCTGGTCTCAGCTGACTGCTGAGGCTGTTGGGTTCATGGCAGCTTCAATAGCTTTTGACGTCTTATACATTTACTGCGTGGAATTGTTCCCTACAAACGTTAGGAACTTCGCCGTGTCGATGCTCCGGCAGGGTCTGATGTTAGGGGCTGCCGTTGCTCCTCTCCTGGTTGTTATGGGTCGTCTGAGCCCATCGCTTTCATTTCTGATATTTGGGGCCTTGGCATGCTTTAGTGGGTTTCTAACAGTCTGGCTACCTGAAACCAGAAATGCTCCTCTTTATGAAACATTGGAGCAACAAGAGAACGAAGAAAAGCTCCGTTCCACCACTGATCCAGAAGTAGCGCTAGGAAAGAAGTGATCTGTCGTTAATGGATATATATTGGCAAAGCCATGTTGTAAAATATGTACGCATGGTTTAAGACTATAAGCTTGGTGTGTTTTCACGTGGAATTAAGAGTAAGAATCTCCCAATGACAGCCATACATGAATGATGGACATCATACATCATTCACAAGGCAGCTGCCTCAAAGCATTCCCGCATTAGCCACTTAGGATTGAAGAGAGACTTGTATTCCACTGGTTGTTTCTCTAATCTTTTGGGGGGAGCCAATATGCGGTTGTCCACCTTCCCATTTGGTCAATCTACTGTTGTCGTGTGGCTTATAGCCTTGCTGCTGCTTAATGGAAGATGTCAGTAATTGAAGACCAAGGTTCCTGCAGAGCATTTCGATGGTATCTGGCTGATATAGAATAGTCATCATATCTCACTACCATCTACACTAGGGTCGGCCTAATGTTGCGTATTATGCCATTTTACCTTCTCACAAAACATAGCATCAGTGAAAGATGTTTTGATTCCTCTTGCCATTACCACCCATGTTATTCTGCAACTTGCCTTGCCTGTTTTCCGCCTTCAACCTGCTCTAACTCATTCCCATGCTGTGCAATTAAAGGCTTTGTTGCACAGAGAAACAATCAAATTCTTACAGATACATTTATTGTTGCAACATCTTACAACAATTAATATTACAAACAGAGGCGGTGGCTCCCAAAACAAGCACAGATTGATAAGCTGCTAAAGGCATGGAAATAGGTAAAGGAATGGAAGCACATCTTGCACCTTCAACGGTCCATTCAACCAGCCTTCAAGATCAGAGATAGGCCTTCGGCAAGAATATAAGAGCATGGAGAGCCGGATTAGTTCTTACAATCGAGATTTTCTTTTACAGGCCAAGGTCCAAGTCTCCCGCAATGAATGCTTCAGCATCATCAAACATTTTAGGCTTTGAAACTTAAATGGCTCAACAAACGGCTAGACTGCAACAATCCGACCTTTTTGTCTCTATCCTTTGTCATGCATTGCATGCTAAAACATCCTTTGTTTGCCATTTCACCTCGATGGTAGGTGTCACAGGTGGCACACAGGAAAAGTTGCTGGGTTTTTTACCAAGTGCGGAAGTCCTAATTTTACTAGCCAGTTTAAGAGTAGACTGCGCCCAATCCTGTGCGACGGTAGCTCACATGCATGCAGAAACTTAAGGTAGTGTATGTCGGAGTTGGTAAAGTTCACTACGATCAGGGAACAGAACACTAAAACTAGGATATGAGAGAACATCCAGTCATGCATATTAATTGATTCTTAGGTAGAGAATATCAATTTTGCCAGATCTCTCTTCTAAATTAATATCCCATCTGGGACCCTTGCTTTTTGTTTTTGGTGAATGATGACAGATTGTGTGCACACATGTGAGGAAATTGAAAACAATCATCCTCAATCTACCTAATGGATGGATTTAATACATGGTGCAATGGTGGCATGTAGCGTAGAAGAGTAAGCAAGGCAAAAAAGTCAAAAATATAATGATAAATTTTAGGGTGAAGGAGATTTGTCATGGAAAATATAAGGTTATTGATGGAAAAGATGGAGACTAAATGAAAAATCAGAGATACCAATGAAAAAAATAGGGAATGCAGATACAACGTTTCCCTCATAAAGTTCGAGAATGTAATGTCTAGACGTAAACAGAATGTAAACAAAAACAGAAGAAGTCTGTTGAACGAAACTACTTCATTGAATCTTCTCAGTTTACAGAAAACAAAAACAGCATCCAAGCAAAATTGGATGGACACTTCAAATCAACAATAAACAGAGAATGTAAACTGGAATGAAGTTGGAATTGTCTCCAATGGGGAGAAATACCTTGTTTTATCAAAGGGTTACAGCTGGTAAGATTGTCAACGGCAACCCAGGTAAACGATATTGTTCAAATCCTTGATATGCGAAGTGGAATTTCAACTTCAATTTTCTTGACTCTTGAGACCAGCTGGATAAGATCCAAAGTGCCACGTTGTTTTAGCATCCACTCCAGGCAGTCTTCAGCAGCCACAATTCCTGTTGAATAAGCTCCATGGACAGAGGCTGCGTGATCCATACTGACAGCCTCCCCAGCGAAGAATAGATTGCCTACAGGAGTCCGAAGCTTCTCATACAGATCTATAGGCTTGCCAACTAAGTCGTAAGAGTAGGAACCAAGTGAGTCTGGGTCTGTTCCCCAACGTGAGACGAGATACTGGATCTGTATAAATCAACAACTCAAAGTCAATTCTCATATTCCGTTCAAGAAACAGACACTAATTTGTTATTTTAAGGGTATCCAAATCAAGAGATTGCAAGATCTTTCTTGGGATTTTCAACCTTCCGTAAATATCTCATGGTTGCAAAAACTAAAGGCTGAATGTAGTAACTTCCCATATAAAGTTTTCCCCCAAAAAACATGAATTAGTGATCTTAATGGACACTGCTAAGGGATTAGCATGAAACACAAAAGGAAAAGTATTTTTTTAATTTGGGGGATAAAACACATGACAAAGCATGTCCCAATGAATTACCAATCAAGTATTGCTCAGTTGTTCACTAAAAATTCATAAGACATCTGTCCAAGTTCCTTTTTTTATTGCAACATGTAAATGGAGAATCTAAAAGAAAGTAAATTGACAATAAAAGGAGTCAAGCAATTTAGTAAAAAAAATCTGAGACAATTAAAAAAGTATCCAAGTGTCTAGATCTGTAAAAAAATAAAAAGACAATTTTGTAAATAGTGTGTTTGCATTCCACACCACAGCCTTGGTGACAGCTTCCCACAAACAGAGACACGGAGATAGACTGAGAGAACACACACAAGGTTTTCAAACAAAAGCAATCAAAAGATCCGAATGCAGAGTCTAAGCACGGAATATGATTTTATTTTATTTTTTTTTCCAATGAGGCTTTGCAGGATCACAACTAAATATCCAGCAGCTTATTGCAAAAAATAAATAAATAAGAAAGAAAAAGGATAGGCCTTACAGGCTCTTTTGATTTGGGTAGCATCTTCTTTAGCTGCAGCATGGCAAAATTGGCAGCTGCCTCATCAGACAGCTTCTCTATGTCATAAGCAAATCTTCCAGCAGCCATGTACACAAGAACCGGATGGCCAGTTGCCTTGTGAAGATTGAGAAAATAGCCACAGGCATAAGAAGTAGGAGCAACAACACCTAGTAACTCCACGTTAGGCCAGAAAACAGTGTCAAAGCATAAAGCAATCTTATTCTCATTGCCAACTCCTAGATCGGATATTGCAGTGAGTTTCCATTCAGGCAGCTTTGGTTCAAACTCAATCAAGTTGGCTTTCAGAACCCCAAGAGGTACAGTTACAATTGCAGCATCAGCAACAAAGCTCCTCCCACCATCAACTGTGACTATTACTCTATTACACCACTGAGTGATGCTCGTAACTCTGGTTAACAAGATTTGTTTGTAAGATGGATGTCGATATATAGACCCTTGAGAGATTCTATTATGCAAACAATCAAATCATAGAGGAGAAATTCATAGTCTTCCCTTTGTTTTTCTTTTTCATTTTTTAACCTTCTTAACCTTTGTTTGTAAGGATGAATGGATTCTCATTTGAGTAAGAGGACATAAAAACAGTAAAATTTCTAATCTGCCCCTTTTTTTCAAACCTGTGTTGACAAATGAATGGAATGTTATTTGAGTAAGCGGAAATGAATACGGTATTTGATAAAAGATAGTCATTTACTAGTATAAATCCAATTTTTCCACTTCTTAACTTAACCAGACAATAAGACTGGATTTTCATTCAATAAAAGCAGCATAACTTTACAGCAATTTACAGAGTGAAATTGATCTCTACAATTAGCATATACTGCATGATTGGAATGGATTGGCATGGATCTCCACAACTAGAGTCATACGCATTACCTAATGGGCAGCACAGATCTCTGAATCTATGATACATATACCATGTGAAACAGGAACCAGGTCCCACATGAATAAATTCAAGAGCATGCATTTTTTACTGCTAGAGCAATTCATTTGATGTGCACCTTGACAACAACTCCAGAGAATTGATCACTGTTAAGATAACTCTATACCTAATAACTGGTTGATGTCTAATGCACATGTTCAACGATTTGAATTCAATGGACGAATTTCACAGTTGCAGTCAGTTCCCTAGATAGGATGGTCGGTCTGTCTATTAGACATGCCAGAAACATAAATACAATTGCATGTCTAGAATCCATAAGAGTACTAGCTCAAAGTTTCAAGGTAAGTATGCCCTTTTCCTTGCATGCAAGCATACCTGTGGTTCAATCGTACATCTAGCCCTTTCGCCAGAAAATTTAGAACAGGGTAATAACCTTCCACCATAAGCCCATGGCCACCAGAAAGAACATGCTCCTGTATATCAAACCAAGCATAAGAGAAACCAGAAAGGACAAACTAACAGAAACAATTGTTTTGACATGATCAATTTCAAATTTTACAACAGTGCAGAGGTTGTCAGGCCGTCGCTTAGTCTCTATGTTCAATAACTTTCTGAGTTGTGACATATAAAGAAACAGATTACATTTCCATAACAATTCAAAAGCACCAGAAACTTCCAAAACAACATTTCTTTTCATTTCTTTTTTACTTGTTTCTTTTTTGGCTGAATTGCATTTCTTAAATGGTGTTCCAATTTTCAGGAGTTCCTATAGATTCTACAGAAGTAGATTACAGGCAGACCTCATGCAAGTGACAAAAAGCCTAATTGTTACTCCTGATTATTGGAGCCCATTCATTAAAATTAGATCAGTTGTTTAATTTTTCAGATCTGGTTGAGCTTGTTAGAGCAAAGAAGTGTTGCTCTAAGAAGAGCATGCTACCATCTTTAGACAAACTAGTGACATCAGCCTAAGGATTCAACAACACAATCAAACTAAATATAAATGGAACACTTGCAGCTTACTCGCCTGGTCCCACGTTTTTAATGATATCATATCTGCATCTGCTGCAAACCAAGCTTCCATTCTACATATGTACCATTGCATTACTTCATGGGCAAGCCCTTCTTGTCTGCATCATAAAAATGATATCATTAGCACCAACATGAAGATGCACTCAAATATTTATTAGAAATGAAGCATACATCTTCAAATTTTTAATTCAGCGATGCAAGAGGACCTTAAATCTGGATTCCTTTCCAAGACAATAGAGATGGCTTCAAGAAGGGACATGTCCTGACTATGTTCATCCCTTACTTTTTCTGTCTGCAACACTCAACAAAGTATCCAGCTCAAAATAATGGGAATCAGTAACTAGGAAGCCAACAATATCCAAGGACAAATTTGGACTGAACTTGGAAACACAAAAAGAACAACAATAAGAAAAAAATAAAGAAAGAAAGATTACACTCCCAGAATTCCATGGAACACACCTCTTTGAGGATTCTCGCACATGCATCTCCAACTTGAATGACTAGCTGCTGTGGGACTTGGCAACCATCCATATCAAAAAGTGCATAACTGCAAGAACCATCTACAGAATGATCAGCACCGTTGCCGCCACCACAAAGATAATAATCTTACTCTTTAACCCCAGCAATTTGGGATTGGTCTTCTTTTTTTAATGAAAGCAATAAAATATTTTATTACTGAATGAAAAAAGGTAAAAGAACAAGCAAAAAACAAAAACAATAGTGCAAGCCTTGACCATGAATACATCAAGAAATTGATTCTATTTAGGGGCAGTATGGTTCACATGAAAAGGGGAGGTGAACTTATTTCCTCCCTTCTTATTTGACAAAAACATTTACCTATCCAGGTCAACCTTATTTTTTCACAATTAAACATATCTTTTCCATCATCAATTCTTTTTTTTTTATGTAAAAAGTTTATCTATTTTATCATTATCTGCTACTTTGTAACATCATTTGCACTCCTACTAACATTGTTTCCTCCCACTTCCTACGGGAAAGTTTTCCATTATTCAAATAAAATAAATCCTTGAGGAAGCCAACATGACCACGGGCTGGAGAAGGCATACAAATCATCAAAAGAAAAGGAGAAACTCTTGGCAAAGGGGCTTAAATACTATTTTAAGTTCTCAAACGCATCCTAAATGCTTGTAATCTGAAAACACAGCATGTTTTGAAGGAAAGGGGTTGAAACAGACTGCAGTGTAGTGGGCTGGGACGAAATCAGGCTGTTGATCTGAAGCTTGAATCTCCATTGGTGCTTAACTTCCTTTAGAAATGAGAGGTAAAAGCAGGTCAAGGAAAAGAAGCCCCCCAGTCCATGATGATTATGGCTCTGCTCACAAAGGATAAGTTCTCTCATACACCAACCTCCAGTATTTAATCCACAACGATATTACCAAGCCGAAACATTTGGGGGAGAGCTATGAACAGGATAGCAGAAAAATCCCATATGGAAAAATTAAATGTAATTAGACAGACCTATGATTAGTCCTGAACAAAGTTTCTAGTTTTTCATGGGCCCTAAAAACTGAGCATGGAAGTAGGTCAATTTGACAAAGCTCGGATGCTAGCACAATCAAAACAGTGATTAACCCCAGCCCTTGAACGCCACAGTGCAAGAGCAACCAATCTAGGACCAAAGACAAGCTTCCAGGCAAACGACACTGAAAAGATGCCGTGATCAAAAGTTTCTATTTCTAATTTTCTGGAAGAAGAGCTAGGATAACCACTTTTCAGGCCTACACTAGGCAAGATCAGTACTTTGAATTTGAAGAGATAGGACTGATCAGATTAAATCCACGCTGAATTAGCCCCACCCCAAACCATTTCCACACCCAATATGATCAGAAGATTTCATGGATACAAAATCTCAAGAGGCTCATAAGTATTAACCACAGCGTAGCAGATCCAAATAAAGCATCTCTCTCCTACAAAGAACATGAATGAATTGCCAAACGGGGTCTGAATATAAATGTCTGTGATGAATATCTAAATAGTCTCAATATGTGATGTACTATATCCCAATAAATGTAAAAATATGGGTAATAAAAGGGTGAAATCTTCCTTGAAGGACCAAATTCGTAACCAATAATGCCCCATTAAAAGCAATAGCCCGGGCTTGCTCTGTTTAGTAAGACAAATGATGTTGAAAAGAAGTAACTACAAAATTACCTTTCTAGATCATGGTCATATAAGATAGAATCATCACCACTAGTTCGATATAATGAAAGTCCGATGCCTCGAATCAGAGGAGCCAAGGAATTCTCATTGCAAACACCATGCAGCCTGAAAACAAACACATCAATGGAAACGCATCATTGGAATGTTTTCTATCATTTGATGGAAATAGAAATGAACATGAATGTATAATCAAACAGTGAAATATGAACTTGCCATGACGCCCCCATGTCGACTGGAAAACCAAAGGAGTAGTCAGTATGAATACGACCGCCAATTCTATCTCGTGATTCCAAAACCATCACCTGAACAACATCCGCAATGCAATCAACTAAGATATTCACAAGCAATTCGACAAAACAAATCAACAAGCTATAAATTTATTCCGCAAAAAAAATCTCACCTTACAAGAAACATCGTAGAGGCTGCGGGCAGCAGCAATTCCAGAAATTCCTCCACCTATCACAATGACTGAAGGCGGAGATGGATGTTTCCTTTCAAGATGCGTGATTAAAGAACCTAATACCGGTGATTGAAGATTTTTAAAATCAGTAATTTTTCAACTTGCCAAAGAGAATCAGTAAATCAACGTGTAACGATCTAAGCGCTCTGAAATCACAACAACAATAACATGAAGCAACGCTAGTAAAACATGCTAGATCACTATCCGTCAGGCTCCCATCAAATCCTAGAAAGCAAAGAGCACTTAAGACGTGCAACTACGATAAAAACTAGCATATGTATTTCGCCAATTCATTAAGAAAACACAAACATCATTAAAAAATTGAAAAAAAAAAGCATAAAAATAGGAAAATTACAAGGAGAAACCAGAAAGGAAGAAAAAAAAGAAATTCAACGCCAGAAACTTCAAATCTCGCTCACCATCTATCGTATCAGTGTAACTCGATTCCTTCGAATCCATGCTTTGCGTTAAAAGGAGAAGAAGCAGACAGCGGTTACGGCCGTATAGGAATTGAAAGGTAGAGAATGAAAATCAAAACGCCGGCAATGTGGCTGGAATTCGACGAACAACATATTTTATGAAACCAGCCCATAGATATGAAATCAACAAGAAACTCAAAAGGTGTGGAATGGGAAAGAGAACGGATCGAAGCCGGGATGGTTTCTCAAGGCATGGAGACAGCGCCCTGCCAATGGAGGACGCACAGACGGAGATGGGCTTATAAAACGTAACCGCCTTTTCTATGGATGGAAATACCCTCCCTTCTTCTCTTAAATCTCGGAGAATCCGCGGGGCAGTCTAGGTATTCAAGCGCGGATCGCACATTCGCAGTATGGTGGCGATCATTCCTAAGGCGTGGGCGATCGTGCGGTTAGGATCTTTCGATCACGGGCGGATGTTTTCAACGGCCAGGATTCAATAATAGTATAAAAGGCTGCAGTTGCAGCGCTGTGACGCCAGGTGCGGCGCCCTGCATGCGGAGGAACAGCCTGGATTGAGGTTAGCTGTTGCCAGTGTGCGATCATCAGCATTTTGCTGGGCCGAGCAACTGGCCATTTTGCGATGCTTCCCCGAAAGTAGCTGGTAGTATCTGTCGGCGTTCTGAATGTTTCAGCGGCCTTTCAGCGAACGGATGATGGTGGCTGACCACCATATTTCAAGACGTGGTGGCTTAGAAGACTGCAATGCAATGTGTGAGAAAGCAGACGGCCAGATCCGCTGCAGGGGTCTTAAAAAATGGTAAAAATCGTGGTGGCGGCCATTTGTTTCAAACGTCGCCCGGCGTGCGAAATCGTACTGCTTGGCCCAATGGGGACCGTCAAAGGGTCCCAGCGACCATGGGTCACGTGACCAAAAGACCGTCTCGGCTTATTTTAAATTGTCTTATGGAATTGATTTTACTTGGGAGAATGAAAAAGATCAAGGGGAGGGGGGGGTGAGAGGATAAAAGATCTGGACGAATTCAATTTCGTGCCACCAAAAACGCTGTGGGGGCAAGCATCGGTATAGCAGCTGTCGCATTCAATCTGGCTTCCAAGAAAGGCCAATCCCTAGTGCGACGGCAGTGCCTTTGCTCATAAATGCAGCCATACTGAGCCAGCCGCTTTGAGGCAATTGCAATCTTGTGATAAGACCAACGCGAAGGATCGGTTTTATGAGCCTTGGAGGAACGCTGTTTTATTAAATGGTATTAGAACCTGACACCAGTTGCCGATCAGAACAGCTCAGGCCTTTTTGTATTTAATTACGAGTTCAGTTACAGAAGAACCATTTTCTTTTAAGAAAATGTAGAAACGATTTATTCACTGTCCATCGACCAAACTCATCAAATAAAAATCAAATGTCATTGAACTGATCATATTTAAACCTGTGAAAGCCCATCAACAATCAAGGCCCACCAAAAAACTCAGCCATTAAACTCATCAAATCCTATCAAACTTCATCAAAATTCTAAACTTAGAAGTAGTTTAAAAACTCGACATTAAAACCCAATAAAGCCGTCAAATTTAGTAAAATAGGACTATTAAAACATATCAAAGCCTGGCTCAAATCTTATCAAAGGATGTCAAAATGAATCAAAATTTGTCAAATCAATCCAAAAAGTCTAATGTTAGTAGAATTTAATAAATTTAAAAAATCGTATATTTTTAATAATAAAATTTATATAACATATTGTATATAGACAATGTCGTTGTGCGGACCATGCCACGTTGAATCTATTTCAACCACACAATAGGGATGCATATTCCTATTGAATGTTCCTTAGAAGAGAAACCCATTGCGATTGTCCTGATATATTAAACCAATCACGGCTATAAATACATCTGAAGGGACTACCGCCATCACACGTTTTTTCTTGTCTTGGAAGATCTTCAAAAGCCCTTATTAAATAAAAAAAAAAAGCATATTCTTTTTAAACCATTCTCTTAAATTATATTAAAATTCATAGTTAACTCGTAGGTGAAGAATTTGACTCTCCAGAAGGATAATTTAAATTTTGAATTAAAATTACTAAATGATTGCTGAAAGTGGGAAGGGTAAGAGGACTGCCCCACGCCTATGTTCCGGGCCTCGTGCTGCACTCGTGCTGCACATGATGTGCGTTGATGCCGCTGGCCTTGCAGAGTGTGACGGTTACGGTTTCAACGTCGGTTGTAAGCAATTTGGCAGCGCGTTCACGTCAAAAAGGTGCCGTTGTTTTCAAGACAGCCGTTCTTACGTCTACGTTGTGAAATCTAAACCACTGCTTCAATTACGACTTTTGTGTGGATTGGCAACTTCTGAGAAGTTAGATATTTGTCTGATGGCCCATCTCCGCGCCCGCCATCTCTGGAGACTGCAGTCAAATTGGGCAGGAGATGGTAAACATCGCCATCAACGGATTAGGGAAAAGATGGTCGAAAAGAGAAAAGGCAAGTTCCAAATGGTAGCCTGATCACCAGGGTCTTCGTTTTTCTGAGATCATGAAAGAATCCTGTGATTAATCAATCATTTTCGGACTGGTCGAGTTCAGCCCCAAACTCACGTTAAAAGGATGCTGACAATAACTCTTCCATCATGCTTTTCTGGTATGTTTAATCCAATACAACTCTCCAAAAACGTAAATTGGGTATTCTCTTCCAAAATCAGTTTTCTCTGTACATTGACCGGGTTTTCCAACTAAAACTTGTGGTATGTTTGGGAAGGGTAGTTTTATCCCAACTTTTCATTAATTTGGTAAGTGTATATTTATAACTTTACAGATGAGACAACAACAACACGTTCATCAAACCTTTTTAACCAGGTTTGGACATCTAAGCTAACAGAGTTCTACATGTACCATATCTGATCGAAAAGATCAGAGCACCGCCCAATACACAGTGAATTGACAAAAAGCGAAGGTGCCTTGCCTTCAGCTCAAGCAACCATTTGATATTGAAGCACTTCATGTGCAATGAACTCAGACTCTGAGCATGTTTGTTAAAGCCAGTTGTTCGTTCTATGCCACCAAAGAGAATTCGGTAAGACTCCTAACATAAAAAATAAAAAATGAAATGCACTTGTTGGTGTTTGAGGTCAGCCTCCTCGTGCTTGCCTCATCTTCATTCGATTACCCGAACTTTAAATAATATACACGTTGCGATAGTGATGGGGTGAGTCAGTGCAGCATCAGCATGATGCCAGACATTTTGCCTCATCCCAATCCAGCTTAGCTACCTGCCAAAAAAGCTCTTAGTTAGGCTTATGCCAGTCTACGGAAGATCTCAATAATGCGAACCTTAGTGCGGATCGTGAGGATCGAGATAACTCCAACCTCGCCATGATTGGGGATCTATTAGCCCTAGTCCAAAGAATGTGGGGTTTTAAGATCTAGCTAAAGGGGGCTTGAATAAGCAATGTCCCGGCATGATTACTGGTGGGATTTAATGGTTGTTGAACCTTATCCAACCATACTGCCTAACAAGTGCTGACTACCCTACAAAAAAATATTCATCCATCGGCATAGATAATTGGATGCATGCTCACGAGGCAGTCATTCGTATGTGGACAGTCGCCGGTAGTACAGGGTCGGCCAGAGAAATCATGAGTGGCTTGATCTATACCATTGGATGCCACTATAATAAAAAATATATATTGATGTAATTATTTTAGATATATAGATGTATGTAATAAAATTTATGACATTAACTAATTAATACTAATATTATAATATTTTTCTGCAGTAGTATGATCCTCCGATTAAGAAACTATTAGTGTTTTGTTTGAATTTTGATAAGGATCTTGTTTTCTAATGTAAAATAATTAGGGGGGTAAGTTGGGGCAGGTTTAACCCAAACCTAAATTTCAGGGAGGGTTTAGACGGCATTTTATAATTCAAACCCTAACTTGCACATGAACCCGCACCTACTTTGGGTTTGGGGTGGAGAGGGGGTCAGACAACCTTATATATGTGTGTGTACGGTCTCTCAGATCTGGATTATCTTAAGTGACATTGTTTAGAATGACTTGTACATAGAAATAAGACTTATAGAAAATCTTTTAATTAATAAAAATAAATTCAAATGAATAACGTAATAACAATATTCTAGAATGAATCTAGATTCTATAAAAATAAGATTATGACCAAACCACTAGTTATGAGATGCCCTTATCTTCCAATACTATTGTTTTTCTTTTTTTAAAAAAAAAAATTTTGACTTTATTCAACAAAAAAATGAATAATTTGGATAAATAGCTGTCATCTGACAAAGGATAATACTATTATTAAAGGCAAAAAAAATAATGAAAAAGCATGCAAGATATAAAGTACTTTTACTTAAAAAGAAAGGTCCTTAAACTTAAACCCGAAGTCAATCTGTACAAATAAGGTTATGGTTAGGATTAAAAAAAAGATTATAAAAGTAAAAGTTAGGATTAAGATTGAAAAAAATTATAAAAGTTAAAGTTAAGATTTGATATCTGGTACAAACAATGAATAAGACCTGTTAAATAAATTCTTGGGAGGTGTACGAAGAGGGACCTTAATTACCTGTCTTTGATCTGTTAAGTTTTCATTCTATGAACCCGGTATCCAAAACCACCTGCAAAAATGTACCGATTTGTCAG
>JAYJMB010014806.1:0-45639 GCA_036873735.1 Pouteria campechiana
AGCTTTGGAGTGTTACTGCTAGAGATCATTAGCGGCAAGAAGAATACTAGCATCCATCTTTTCGAGGAATCTCTGAACCTTCTAGGATACGTGAGCCATCAAATTCATTTATCATATATGGGCTTGATTAGAAATCCATCCAGCAAAAACAATTGTCTTCCATGTAATGTAGACATTGTTTGTTGCCAACTCGTAAAGGATGAGATCCATTTGGACAATCAGAAACAAACTCTTACAAGTGTTCTCAACAACATATCATCCAATAACTATGCTGAAAAGGATCATGAGCAATGATCATTTTAAATGAAGCCCAAGTGTTCAACCTTGAATGCCAACAATTCTTAATCAGCTGTCAAGGCATGTCTTTGGGTATGGTGAAAAATGAAAGACGTGTCATGTTTTAGGCAAAACCATGAGGATTCCTGATTTCTCCAAAAATGGATTATATTCGAATCTGAATTCTACTTGTAATTTTTCACCTTCTACCAGTCACTTTCACATGATAGATTTTCAATGATATGATACTGGTTGCAATCTCATATTCACAGGCATGGGAGCTGTGGAAAAATGGCAGGAGCTTGGACTTGATAGACCCGATCTTGCGTGATTCGTCTCCTGAATGCGCAGTTAGAAGGTGCATTCATCTGGGACTTTTGTGTGTGCAAGAATCTGCTAGGGATCGGCCCACAATGTCCCATGTTGCTGCTCTTCTTAGTGATGAAAACACTCCTCTGCCAACTCCTACTAGGCCAGCATTCACTTTAGGAAGAGACTTAACCATGACTGCTGCTCAAGGAACTTGTTCAGTCAATCTGCTGACGCTCTCCGTGATGGAAGCTCGATAGTAAGCCTGATTTGTTCTGAGAGTTGCCTCAATTGCTACTTTCAACAAGTTGCATGATATTAGGTGCAATAGTTCACGAGTTATGTTTTATGATTACTAATTTCAGGGCCCAGATATTTTCCCTCAGATAATAAACAGTTGAATAATCGAATTAGTGGTTTGTTAGTGAATTATCAGATGAATCCTTTCCTTTCCTATTTCTTTGTTTTTTTTTTTTTTTTTCCTGAAAACTGTTTGCGTACACATGTGCTTGCAAGTCCTTGGAATGGGACTTCCCGTAAATATTTTTTTGTCCATAAAAAGGGAATGCACATATCCTCCCCAAGTTAACTTTCCCCCATCGACATCTCTTCCCCATTGACATCTCTAGGATCTATCTGGGGCAACATGAATCGGAGCATAATTTTTTTTTTTTAAAAAAAAATCATTTTTAAAGGGAAATTTTCATTTTGAAAGGATTGATTTGATATGTCTCCATTTTAATTATATAGACCTTTGCCTTCACGTGAGTTGTTAAATTATAATTATACATTCTGCATACATATCTAATTAAAATTATCAACAATTGTCATCTGAACCATTGTTCACACTACTCTAGATGGTGACAAATGGATGGACATCGCTAGTCTTCTTATGGTTGCCATCTGAACCATTGTTCACGCAACTCTTTGATCTTGATTGATGGATGGATGGATATTACTAGTCTTCCTATCGTCACCATTTGAGTGGCGAAGAAGAGAATTAAGACATGGGTGTAGATGTTTATGCATGGCAAATGGTAATCTCACATTAGCTTCAACAATGGCTATATGTAAATAATCCGAGCTCCAGTCGAAGTATTGTCTGCTTTAATATAGTGCATCCTACAGAAACCTCACTGCCTGCATGGTTTTATCCCATAAACGGTGCTTCGACCGATTATCACGAGCCCCCACATATAAGTCAGGACTCTTTATTTCATTCGGGCAATGTAGGATCTCACATCCACCTCTCCTCAAGGCTGCCATGTCCTCATGGCACACACCCCCAAAGACTATTGAGGGTCGACTGTTATATCAATTGCAACAACCTGGGTTTCAGTTGAGGTATTGTCTGTTTTAGCACGATGCATCCTTATCAGGAACCTCATTACCCGCACAGTTTTGTCCCACAAAAGGCGCCTTGATCGATTACCACGAGCCCCCACATATAAGTCAAGACTCCTCCTCTTACTCGGGCGATGTGGGATCTCATATCGCCTTTTATGGGACAAAACCATGCAGGTAGTGAGGTTCCTAGTAAGGATGCACTATGCCAAAGTAGACAATACCTCGACTAGAGCCTAGGTTATTACAATTGGTATCAGAGCTGACCCTCAACAGTTTTTAGGAGTGTGTGTCATGGGGACATGGCAGCCCTGAGGAGGGGTAAATGTGAGATCCCACATCGCCCGAGTGAGAGGGGAATTCTTGGCTTATATGTGAGAGCTCGTGATAATCGGTCGAGGTGCCTTTTGTAGGACAAAACATGTGGGCAGTGAGATTCCTAGTAAGGATGCGCTATGCCAAAGTAGACAATACCTCGATTGGAGCCTGGGTTATTACACTATAGCCAAATCTAGATCCGATATGTATAAAGGTTGGGCTCATGTCAATCAATATGGCTCAAAATTTACTCTTTTAATATTTTAAATTCAATGTTATAATAAGAAATAACAACATTAACTATTTATGCAAGTGCGAAAATACCAATTCCTAAATGAAGTGGCATCCATTAATTAATATTTTATTGTTATAATTCTTGAGGATTAACATGTGTCTTTGTTTTAAATTGATCAATCAAATACATATTGAATACATAAATAATGAAAAATTCTTTAATGCCACAATAATATGATTTTTGATATTTTGATCAAACTTGACATGTACCTTGAATTTGATCAAAAACATCAGGATGTATAAAAACTTGATGGGTTTTGCCTTGAAACCAATTGTGTTCATAAATTTAGCTCATGTAGAAAATAAATGATTATAATATTCTTTTTCAAGATTTGACTCAAAAAGAAAAATTAACTAACAATTTTAATTTTAGTTATATGTCATAAGCCTATTTTCTCTGCAAAGCCATCATCCAAACTTTTGTTAATGCTAGTGTTATTAAAATTGATTCAGACCGGTCGGTCCAACCGCTAACCGGCCATGGCAAAGTTTCATTTGGGCCTGGCCTAGTTGAATAGCACAAAACTTGCCAAACTGGATGATCTGCAGTTCAATTGGTGAACCGATCCAACTGGTTCAAATATAAAAAAAATGATAATATAAAAACAACCCTTTTCTTCTGCTCATCGCGCCTCGCATTTGACTCCCTACCCTAATTCATTACAGTGTCATCCCTCTCACCCTTGAACAGCTGAACAAAATCTCTTCCAATGCTAGCCATGGACAAGGGCTAAAGCATCCCCATCTCCCTCTACCTAACACTTGTCCTTCTTGAGACTCAAATAGAATAGAGTGGTTTTCGGCTTTACAGCAGGAGAATTTTAGAGGGTCCTTCTCAAGGGGATGGGATTAGTAGGAATTTCTTCATCTTTGGCATCTTCTTGGCAACAAGATTTGCAATAGATTGGTTGCCTCAACGGATAGAGCTAGTCGAGAATTGGATTTTGGTGATTGAAGAAAGCCTATAGCTTGTGATGAGTTTATGGATGTTGAAGAACCAATGGTAGACGGAAGTGCTGCTATTCAATATTATTTGGAGGAGGATTTTAATGGCAAGACTCACAAACACAGAGATGTTCTTGAAGTAAGTCATAGTCATTTCACTCATTCATTATTGTTGCAATCATTGTTTGTTCTAAAAGTTGGATTAGTTTCATAACAACATTATATGCCTTTGGTTATTACTACAAGTGAGATAATTGTTCAAGCTTATTTCGATTGAAAATATGAGAATAGCCTGGCAGTTGTTTGATGGAATAGCTACTAGAGATGTTTTGTGTGACCAACTCTATTTATGCATGCATAAGGTGTATGTAGGAGTTTGACAAAAAAGTTGTGAAGGATATTGTGTTATGGGATATTACCATTCATGGGCATATGGAATCACATAGGGCTATTGAGCTATTGGTTGTCTACCTATTTGAGTGTGTTGTCTCGTTCTTCATAACTGGAATCCAGATGTAATCAAGTCCAGGTTCTTATCCAGTCCTTGTTTGTAGGCTCAAATTAGATTTGTGTCAATAAAGGCATCTTAATGGTTGGGCCTACGGATGGATGTATTAGACTGCACACACACATTTACCACTTTGACACATGCTCAAGGTAGACCTGCTTTGGGGCATCTATGGCTCAAGAAGCTTCACCCCATTACTAAAATTACCAATGCATATTCAATATATTGATTATATGGGTAACATGGCCAAATTTTAGTTGAGCGCAATTGGTGCCCTCATTTTTTTCCTTGTTTAGACAAGGTGAGCCTTGGACACTTATCAGGTTGGTACAAAAACCCTAGGAATGACCTTGATCTATCATGTAACTAGGAGCACAAAACCCTGAGATAATAGTGCTTGAAGAAGCTCTTGACAGAGCATTAATGGTCTACCAGGTGACATGTTGATAATGAGTAATTTCCTACATCAAATGAAAACCTTCTACTCGTGGCATCATCAATTGATCTCTTGAGCTTCAAAACCTATTTCTTGAAAAAAATTTGATTGAAAATGCATGCATTTATGTTTTTTTATTTTGATTGTTATATGTTATTTCTTATTATCTTGGGCTATAGAATCATTATTTTATGCATAGTATAATTATTATATTATTAAAAACTTATAATATTTATATATTTTTAAAATTATTAAAATTTTATTACATCATAATTATATTATGATAACGTCATGATTCAAACTGGTTTAATTAAATGGTCTAACCAGTTCGAACTGAACCAGCTCATTGCTAAGTTTAATTTTTAGTTAGATTCTAATAACATTAGTTCACGCTATCTTGCTAACTATACAGCCAAAGCTACGTGAAAGTCATGAATTAGAAAAGAGAATTGAATGGCTAATTAATACAAAAATTTCACTTAATTTTTATGGTGGATAGTTAATTTGGGAGCCAAAAATTATCTCTGTTTGTGTTAGAATGTTCAAATACACATTAAACTCTAGCTCTTAAGTCTATAGAGGAAATTGACATTAGTAGTTGCAATTTAAGTGTTAAGGACTCAAAGATGGGTGGACATATGGGTGTTTGTTTGTTCTGGAAATTAATTTGATTTATCCAAAATAATGGTCACTGTCTTCATGAAAAATCTCATCATAAGATATATGGTAACTCCATCTAAACATATCTTGGACCTAATAGTAATTTCTCCTCTCAAAAAATGTGGAAAATACAAGGAACGTATCCAGCACAAAGGGAGGGAGGACTTAATTTCCATTAATTCACACCCAAGCGAGTTGGTTGCCCAAATTTATGCTCCTATATTCTAGGGCATGATCAGGATTCAATCTCAATGGGAATATATAGATAAATCAGAATTTCTTTTAAATTATAACAAAAAATGTTACTTTAGGGAACCCTAACATGAATACCTAATTATCTCGCTGGCCATGCACCACATCAGACCCCATGTTGATAAGACTGCCTATTACGCAGTCCTGAGAACATAGGACTATATGAGGCATGCTTTCTTGGAATCCTCCTCCAAGAATTAGACCATATCCCTCTTGTGTACAAGCCACATATGCTTCCCAACTACGCACCCACGCTCAATTATAAATACACCAAGGTATGCACCCCCCAAAAGAGTCCGGTTTATTGGATTGAGTGTGGAGTGTTCATGCCAGGAACACCCCTAGCATCCTTTGACCTTTGTTCTAGTCTTACAGGATTCTAGATGAGATCTTATCAAGAGCTACATCAACATTCCGTTTGGGGACGACCCAAACACTAGTGCCATTTATGAGAAGGAGTTTTTAGTCCCACTATATGCCCAACTGGAAGGTGTTTTTGATCCCGCTATATGCTTGATGAGAAGGAGTTTCTGGTCCCGTTATAAGCCCAACCAAAAGGAGTTTTCGGTCCCACTATACGCCTAATCGGAAGGAGATTTTGGTCCCATTATAGACTCGACCAAAAGGAGTTTCAGTTCTGCTCTATGTCCGACCAGAAGGTGCACCTAAGCAAAGGCCACTAGCATTCTAGTTTCATGCACGTAACTAAATAGCGAGCCTAAAGAAAGACATTAGATTTTTCGACCCTGTTGTATTCCCCCAACCCAGAGACAAGGCATCGAAAAACACAACTGAGAAAAATCTCAGCAGATCACCCCCATCCCGTAACACAGGATCAAAGAATGTGCCAGATCATAGACTAGTTCCACAAAAGCATACAAAAATCAACCACCAAGTCACAAGTGGATCCATTAAGAAATTAACACCACCAAGCCTTTCACACATACCAAGAGCACCAGAAAGAAAAAAAACATTTCCATTTGATATGAAGTTAGACAATTATAATTTTCCCTATCTATTTGAATGTCTTCTAAATCTATTCCAGGGAATTTTCTAGAAACTTTCTTTTTATAGGAATTAAAATCTTGCCTAAATCAATTAGACATTTGCTCAAGCAATGCCTCTTGATACTCAGGTTCAGCAGTTAGCTACTCCAAGCATAGTTGGTGGACCTAAGAAAGTTTAGCAGCTTGTTGCTGCCTTAGCATATTAAGCTCCTGCTGCAACATCTCCTCCCTCCCAGTGGCCTCCACCTCCAATCTAGCCAGCTGCTCCACCTTAGCATCAATGACCACAACAGTAGTGTCACGCTCGGCCTCCACCTTCATAAGAGAATCCTCTGCTTTCTTCTGCGTGAATATTACAATGTCCCGCTCTGCAAGCAAATTCTCGTCCCTAGCCTTGAGCGCAGAAATAGTTTTCTCTAATTGACTGAAATAGTTTTGCTCCTCCTCTAACTCCACCTTAGCAATGGCGAGTTTTGTGATGGCACAGTCTCATTCGTTCCTAATAACAAGAGCAGCCTGCCTCCTCTGCCACCACTCCAACTCTTCCTCTAACTCCTCTAAACGCTCAGACTGGATCTGAAATTGGTCGTGGATAACTTCTAGCTGGTGAACAAAGATCTTCATTTGATCAATAAAGCTTTGTCTGATGATTAGTCTGATGATTAAGCTATGTACAATATCCAGAGCAGAATCCACCACCAGGTCATCCCAATATATGTCTAAAGCTCAGGAATGGTCCGCTGAGCATGAAAGCATGGTGATGAAGATAACCGCTTTCTCTAGATTTTCCAAAAGGGAGGTTATTAGTGCCCCCTTCCCCCTTAGGAATAGAGCCGATAGGAGTGGAAGGCCAGGATGAGCTCTAACTAGTGGAAGTAGAAATCCCTCTAGAAGGACTGGGGCCAAGAGAGGGAGCTAATCCACTTGAACCTGAAACCTCACCTTGGAAGCATTGTGCATAAGGACCCAATCTAGGGCCAAAATATCAGCGTTTAAGCAATGAGCCAAGCAATCAGAAGGAAATAAACCTACAAAAAAAGAGAGGAAATAAATAAATATAAGAAGAAAGAGAGAGAGAATGCAGGCAAAAAGAGAGAAGGAACACTCACTAGCAAAGGTAGTAGATAGGTGAGAAGTTGCAGCAATAACAGAGCGAGACATTTGTACAACCATGTCTGTTTCCTGCGGCCCCTAGTTGACCTCCCTTAAATCTCTTGCATCTTATCCGTAGCCGCCTTAGGATAAGCACCTTCCGTCAAGACAGAAATAGAGAAGGAAGGATGGATAGAAGGAGTAGGAACCGGAGGAACAAACATACAAGGAGCATGAGGTATAGAGAGTGGCATGGACACAGCCATAGAGGATGACACAAGAGAAACATTCACTAGAGCAGGACTGGTGGAAAATGGAACTACGACTGATGGAGAGGAGGGAATAGAGGAAGAATGTATAGAAAGAAGATGTACCACGCCCCCGAGAAGTTCATCCAGATCCCCCCTGGAGCACAAACACTCCTCCTTGATGGGGAGATGAAGGCTGATCGGCTCCACCAAGTTGATCAGACCAGTCAGAGGGAGAGGTTGAAGAAGAATATGAGGGGCTTCTTCCCGGGGAAATGTTAAAGGGACTCACACTAGGAGAGCATGCTACATTAAGTAGCTTTGGTTAAGTAAGTGGATCCATTGAACCCTCTCCAAGGGATTTGAATGAATGAGAAGAAGATGGAGAACTGGAGGGAGCATTGGGCTTCCATCTCCGAGCGACAATCTTAATCCTGTGCTACATTGATGGACCCACCCCTCCAGTATAAGGAGCTAGCGCGGTGGAGGGATCCTCCTCCCGCTGGGAACTACCAGCACGAGTCAAAGGGAGAAGATTGTATTCTTGTTCTTCAAGTTCAAAAATAAAGAAGGAAGAGAAGATAAAAGAGGAATAGGGTTAGGAATAATGACTTCCTGTCCACGAAAGCCACACGAAAAGTCTGCTTAGCGACAATACTCCACAGAGGTAACAACATCCATTTCTAGCACACCTATAGTAATCAACCTATACTTAAGGAAGTACAAACTATATCGCTCTAACTGGGAAAAGACAACTGAAGAATAGATAAGACTGGTATTCCAAACTGTAGGAAAAGGAAAGTCCTCCGCGACTTTAACCCAAGCCCAATGACTTTTCCAATCATCGTCTATGTATGCAATCCACGTGAACAGCTTTCGCTAAGGAGGGCTAGGGGAAGAATAAAAATAAAAAAGTGAATGGGGAGCCTTACTCAAGGTAAAATGAAACGAAACATAGGGAAGGTGAAAATAGAAATCTCCTAGAGATTATGGACCCATTGGCAAAAAGACATAACATAACACCAGCTATTCGAGACCAACTATCCTAGGGAAATGTTGTAACCACGGAAGAGGGCAAAAATGAAATTACTCTAATCAAAATGGAACCCCACCTTAAGAGAACCTAAAGTAACAGGGATGGATGAGATGCCAAGGAAGAGCAGACGACTCTAGAAACACCCAACTCATCCCCACAAGTAATGGTTAGAGTCGAAATGCTTCCACAATGCCATCAGCAGACATGGATGAGATCACTCAATAGCCATTTGGAGAAGAAGAGAAATTGAGAGTACAGAAAGAAAGCCTAAGGAAAAGGCACTACTAAAGAAGAAGAAGAGCAAAGGGAGAAGATATAAGCAAAGAAATGATTTTTCATCTCCGCAACAGCACTTTAAAGATACCTCCTCACAAAATCGTTTAGGGTTTCGTGCAGATTGGAAAGCTACCAGTCAAAAACTTTGTGAAAATTAAAAACTAGACATTTTTGTGTCTTGTCACATTTAAACCTCGTACACATGGACAAATAGAAGCGTCAAAAGGTCGCGGTAGCATGATAAAGCTGTCATAGAATGATTGGCATCATAATTCAAATCATAACGAAAAGTCCACCCAAAGGTGCCAGAAAGATAGAATTCTGGATCCGCTTACCATGAAATGCTCGAGTGAAGCTACTTAAGCAAGCGCTACAAGATTGAAAAGTGGAAGCATTGAAGTGTCGATGGATCTGTTTGAAAAGACTCTCTCAATGGATCCGCTTTACGAAAGCAAAAGTGTCATAGCCTGTTTCTTGTGAATAGCGAATATGCTATCCTTAGAAGGCATGAACATTCAAAGGGAAAAAATATTTATGAGGAGACAAAAATTTAATCAAAATAACATTATTATCATAAAGGGCCCATGACATCAGCAAAGTTGAGAACAAAGAGAATAAAGGACCTATAAACTAAGGCGAGGCATTAGGAAGCAAAATTCGAGGCATCACATAAATGCCCTTATTTACTATGATGATTACTGAGAATCCAACTCCAAGTGTTGCACCATAAAATGATGCGATGGTTCAGAAAATAGAAGTGCAAAGTGCATTGCACTTTTTCTTAAGGGGGAGACTGGTGTTAGGAAATCCTAACATGGATACCTAATTATCTTACTAGCCATGTGCCATGTCAAACCCCATGTTAATAAGAATGCCTATTATGTTGTCTTGAAAACATAGGACTGTATGAGGCATACTTTCCTAGAATCCTCCTCTCGGAATTAGACCATATCCCTCTTGCATACAAGCTACGTACGCTTTCCGGGTACGCACCCATGCTCAACTATAAATACACCCAAGTATGCACCCCCCAAAAGACAAGCTCTGACTACTATCTTATTTTCTTCAAAAGAGTTCCATTTACTAACTTAAGCATCAGAGTGTTTACGCTAGGATCACCTCCGACATCCTCTGACCTTTGTTCTAATCTTATAGAATTCTAAACGAGAGCTTCTCAAGAGCCACATCAGCAATCCATTTGGGGACAACCCAAACAATTACTAAGCTGATAAGATATTAGTTATCTAACAAATCTAGTTATTTCCAAAATTTATAAATAATCTTTATTTAACTACTTTTTATTTTCAAAGGATGACTGTACCCTTAACATCAAAATGAAAAAAATAAGAGGCAAAAACTTTTATATTTTTAGATGAAAAAATTTAAGTATTCCCTACATTGAATAATAAAAAATAGAAATTGAAACTTAATTAATAAAGGTTTTTCTAAATTAAATAATGTGAAGGAAATTAAATAACCAAATACAACTTTCAGTTCTCATTGGTGAGCCACTTTGATTAATCTCAGCATTCCACAACCACACCACACCTCTTTCCCAAAAATCAAAAGTAATATAAAAGAAATAAGAAAAAAAGGTGGTCCTAACTACCAAGAGTCAAGCTCAATTCATTTCATCATATATGGTCATTCAGTAGTTTAAAATTGAGAATACGCATATTGGAAATTGGCACAATTGAAGACAGATGACCAATATATTTCGGGTTACCATATGAACCATTCATTGTTCATGCTATTTACTTGAGATATACATATATATATGTATATGTTGATGAATGGACCCATAATGACCATATGAATCATTATGCACACTAATCTAAAAGTTCATAGATGGATATTTCTAGTCTTCCTTACTTTGGTCATCACCTAATCCATTCATTGTTCTATCATCTCTTAAATGCTAATAGATAGATAAATAGATAGATGAATTGATGCATGGTTGTAGCTAGTCTACCCACATTCACTATTTGAACCATTTATTGGTCAAGCTAATCTTAAATGCTAATAGATAGATAAATGGACTAATGAATCTTTTTAGTCTCCCCCTAATCACCGTCCAAACCATCGTGCATGTTACTCTAAATGTTAATGGATGGACGTGTTAAGTCAAACCCCTTTACTAAGTTTGATTTTGATGATGAATGAGATTAAACAACTTAGTTTTGATGATGAACAAACAAATGAGTAAATAATTAAGGTACTAACAAAATACTTTTCAAGTATTGCAATATTAAATATCAAAACAGATTAAGGAAAATAAACAAAGCTGTAAACTGTAAAATTATTACAGTAACCCTTCAAAGAAAGATATGCAAAAGAATGATTAAATAAAAAGACGTTCAAAAGTTTTTAAGAAGTAATTCAGAACTTGCTTAGAGGCTATAATGCCCCGCAACCCCACCCTATGCGTTTTCATCTTGCACTACCGGGGTTGATACAGGATGCTAACATTTTCCTATCAAATCTCCATTTCTACGCAAGTTTTGCCAAAAATTTGGTAGAGTCTACCTTGAATTATTAAGGTTTACACTTGGAATATATACATTTAATAATTAAAAAAACTAAATTTAACTATCTTAAAATAATTAAATTTAACAACAACTCACACCCATACCCTTAGCTCTGTCCCAAGATCGGAACCGACCATGATGGCAATCACACAGCTATTGTTATAATTATATCACTAAGACATGCCTATGTTATACAGTATATGTCATTCTAATCTTATTACAAAAATTTAATTAAACTTTTAATTTATAAAAATATAACATAAAGATATTCCAATCCCAATTTACCATTTCATAATCAAAATGTTTTCAAATCTGGATTATCAGTCTCAATCCATAATCGAGATTCTTTACATGTCTTGTCAACTAAATAAATTTAAATAAGAAGGCGCGAGTCCTGGCAAACTCAGTAAGTAGGCATATAACAAAACATAAACAATAAGAGGGATCCATACAATCTCAATTTTTATGCCATTCAAGCATAGATACATCAAGTGCAACTCATCGTTTAACATATCAAGTCACAATCTAGATATTACAAGAAAATATTATACAATCTAGGAAATGCTACATTAAATAACAATTGAATACTTAATTATATCATAGCATAACACATCCAATTCATATAACTTGGGATCTTTACTATCCGAAGTCACATATGCATTCATAATACCATATAACAATTTCTGGGATATTCATCATCCCAAACATTCTACATTCATACACATACTTTACAAACACAATAATCGCAGGACAGCCATTATCCCTATTCACTTATATATATTTACATGCATAAACATGGGATCCATTTCAGTCCATACAAAAGAACCATAAGAATACATCTGAACATTTAACACATACATAAACACGTCTTAAACAATAATATATGGGATATACACTATCCTTAGAAGTCATTTCATCCATGCCCGTTTGCAAACACATGGGATAGACACTATCCCCATCCATTTACACATTAATACATTGAAAATAATCACATCTACTTACCTTCTATAAAGTAATACTATTTACAAGGTTCTAATTCCAATACTTAGCTTCAAACCAACATCTCCAATGGCCTATATTTGCATCATGTATCTCATCGCGATACTCCTGCATATACAATCATAATATGTATACAAAGCTCAATATCATATACTAGGTGAACCCACCCAATCATGTCATTAGGGTGTTTTATGTTTTCTTAACCCACATTGTTACATGGCTTAAATAATTGCTTGATATCACTTTCAATTCAACTTCTAACTTTTACAACTCATTCAAGTCATATAAATATTATATTACATGCCTAAAAATCTGTTTACAAGCTGTCCAAATTGTGAATTTGTTTTTCCCATGCATTTCAAGTGTGGATTTGCACTCTAATGCACCCATGTGGCTGCCCGTTTTATGGATCATATTTCAAGTGCACTTTAACTACATAGATTGCAAGTTAAGTAGTCTAATGGGCTGTCCAATTAGTCCCCTCTCAACCATCTATCTAATGCATCAATTACCCTATCTTAAGGTCTAATAAATGGGTATTTAGGGGCTACCATATGGAGCTTTAATATTACTTAGATTCCAATGAGACATTTCATCAAACATTTCGAGTACATTAGCAAAATGAGATTTTCAAATGTGAACCTCAACCTAATTTGATTGCCATCAACAAAAATATGTTTCTAGCATATTAAATATTATAACAACAACATAATTTAATTATTTAAGCTCCAAATCAAGCATATAGGTTGCCCATTCATTGATACACTTCTCTCATTTGCATTCTAGCAACACACCCTATGGTCTATCATGTTCCAATTATATACAATCAAAAATTAATGGATTTAATACTAACTACACATCATGAATGGTTAATTAATTTACAAATTCATTAATCTTGTTTCCCATCTTCACCATCATGCCCAAACCAAACTCCATGCCTACCCAGCTTGCTATCCACTTTGTGGACAACAATAAGGGTAAATTCTCATGCCCAAATCAACCTCTAATCATCTATTAGGTGTGTTTTTCATTTCCCCCATTAAGTTGCATCAAATCCTAAAATTACTATTCATGATTGGGTTTCAAACCCTAGTAAAATAAAACTAAAATTTGATTGGAAAGAAACACATATATCTTGGTTTCCATGTGTGGCCTCCATCCCTAAATAAGAATCTAAGTGTAATACTTCAAGGGAGATCCACTAATTGCAACAAATAGATTTTTATTCCACCCACAACCATCTAAGCAACAAAAAATGGGTTTTAGGGAGTTATTTGATCATTTTTATATATCAATAAGAAATTTTCCTAGCCAAATCATTATAAAATGGGGTGGAGAAATCATGAGAAATGGTGTGTTTAGGGTAGGGGTCGGAGCAGGGGAGTGAAGAAGAAGAAATGGGGAAGAACGGGCTAAAATCTAGGTATATATTAGGTCAAATTGTGGCCCACGGCCCGCAACCCTTGGTTATTAGATACAGTTACACTAAATTAATGATATCTCTCTCATAGATATCCAAATGATATGTTTTTTGAGGCATTTAAAATCTAACTTTAAGGTATACAACTTTAACGTTGACAACTTTTTCCAAATCATCCCACAAATATGTAAAAAAATTTAATTAAAGTGACCCATCATGTTATTTTTAACATTTTTCAACATCTACAGCAGTTTCAGTGTATTAACCATAACTTTTTTATTTTATATTCAAATAATATGATTCTCAATTCATTACGAAGATAATGTCAAGATATATGACTTTTATGGTAAACACTTTTTTCAAATTAAGTCTAAGAATATGTCAAAAATTGAGCACAAATAACCTCATTTTTAATTTCAGCATTTTCTTAAAATATACTTATACAGTTTTGGGTTTTTCTCAATCTTTCTTTTATTTAATTTCATTCTTTTTTACTAATTTTTATATGATTTTATCACATAAATTAGAATGATAAAATTCAATAATTTCCTTGCATAATTAAAATAGTATCATGTAATTATTAAAATGTATACACATTAATTTTCATTTTAAATTATGCATCATGTCACAACATTTTTGAAATTTCTTATGCATTTTCTCATGCATTAAAATTATAATTTTTTTATAAATTTATCCTCCAAAATACTCAATCTTTGGGTTTAATAAATTGCAAAAGTAATCATAAAATTATTCTCACATGCGCATATTAAATTCAGCATGTACCATTTTATCTTGAATTTCATAAATTTTTTACTCCAAATTAAAATTTCAATTTACTCACTATATAAAATTCAAAATCATAACTTTTTAATAATAATCTACAATTTAACACCAACAGGTATTACAGAGGCTTGGGATGGAAAGATTAGAAGTTAAGAAAAAATCAGAAGTTACGCAGAATCACTCAGAAGTTACCAGATGTAACAAAGAACTAGGCTAGAAGCTTATCAAAACTGACTCAAACTCAATATCTAATGATGGAGGACAATAAAAGATCCACAGAAGCAACACAAAAGCACTATCCCATTACACGGAAGCAACCCAGAATTACAATAAGCTATACAAAATCATGCCAGAAGAATTTTGTATTGCCAGAAGTAACGTAGAAGCATCATCAAAAGCACAGAAGTAATGCAAAACATTATCGCACTACTCAAAAGCAAAACAGCATTATATAGAAGTAATTCAGAATTATGATATCCTACAAAGAAGTAATGCAGAACAATGACACGCAACATAGAAGTAGTATAGAATATTGACACACTGCACAAAATCTATTCAAAAACATCATCAAAGGCATGATTAAGAAAGGCTGAATTAATGAAGTTATATAGAAGTAAAGTCTAAGCTTCATAAGCAAATTACAGGATACTCAGAAGCTCTTCAAAAGACTTAAATATGACTGTTGAAGATAGAAATTCTTAAGAGGATACTGCCAAAAACATACTTACCACAGAACTTCTGAAGAACCACTTCAGAAATTTTGTTAAAGTATAAATTGAAGAAAAAAAGTTTTGAGGATACCACTCAGAATTTTTGAACCCTGACAATATGTAAAAGTTGTTACCAAATCTGCCTAACTAATTTGAAAATTATACCAAAGGACTGCAATGGCTAAAACTTTTCAAATCCTATATATAAAGGATTAAGACGACACTTAAATATACAACATAATAGAGATTACATTGAAAATCATCTTTGATTCAAGAAAGAAACTTTCACATCTTTCCATCATTCAACGCTAGTTGCTTTAAAACTGCCAAAGCATTCAAAATCTTCAAAATTAGATTTATGTCAACTTCACAAGGAGTTTGAATTTGATCTTATTGCTTATTTTGTTCTTTCGATTAAGCTTTAATTTTTGTATATGTTTGCCTAAGTAAGAGGCATTATTTTTTTACATTTAATTTAAAAAATAAAGAGTTAATTGGTAAACTCTGTGAAACCAATAGTTTGTAAAAAGTTCCTAGTTAGCTTTTAAAAATCAGTAAGTTACTTGGTAAGCTTGGAAACCAATATGTATAAATTAGTCGTAAAGCTTGAAAACCAATGTGTAAAAGTTTTTAGTGAATTTAGAAAACCAGTAAGTTGTTAATGAACTTGCAAAACTAATGTGTTATAGTGGAACTTGAGTTCGGTAAAGGAAACTAACTCAGAGAAGTGGATTAGGAACCCCGAAAGGGCCGAATCATTACAAAAATACTGTGTGTATGTGGTACAAGTTATTCTCTTTTTTATTTTAAGCACATATATTCATTTATTGGCTAAATTTTTTAGAAACTCAATTCAAACCCCCCCCCCCCCGGTCCTCAGCTACTATTTAGTTAAGGATCAACAAGTGGTATCAGAGCAGGTTTCACTAATTAATTTTAAATTACTAGTACATTAACTTGTGAAAATATTCAAATGGCCAGTATGTTCCACAACACATCTATTGAAGGGCAATCCACTTCTACAGCTCCACTTTTTTATGAAACTAATTATGGGTGTTGAAAGATGATAATGCAAAACTTTTTGACTACCAATAATTACAAATTGTGACTTATAGTTAAGAATGGAAAGAATGTTACAAACATAAAAGATAAATATACATCAGAAGATATTTAAACAGTAGAACGTGATGCTAAATCAAAGAATTGTCTCTACTGTGCACTATCTTCATCTAAATTTGAAAAGATTTTTGCTTGTAATTCAGCCAAGGAAATCTAGGATAAACTTTAGGTGGCACACGAAGGTACAAGTCAAGTAAAAGAAAATAATATCAATATTCTAGTGCAAGAATATGAAGCCTTCTCCATGAAAGATTTAGAAACCATCTCTGAAATGTTTGGAAAGTTTCAGAAAATCACAAATGAACTAAAAAGCTTGGGAGAGAAATATGAAGAACCTAAGTTAGTTAAGAAAATATCAAAATCTCTATCTAGATTTGGATGCTTAAAGTGATTGCTATCCAAAAAGCAAAAAAATTGGATAAAATGATAGTGGAAGAACTCATGTGATTACTTATGACCCATGAAGTGTAACACCCCACACCCCCACCCTAGGCATTCTCACCATGCCACCCCAAGGCCAATGCAGAACGCTACCATCTTATATTTCAAAAAAGAATCTTACCAAAAATCTAGTAGAATCTCCCCTGAAATATAAGGCATTTATACCTGATATACATGTGTGATATCACGTGCAATTAATGATTCTACAATATAAAATAATAATTATATTTAAACACTAGACCCATACTCATAGCTCCACCCAAGATCAAAATCGGGTCATGATGGCAATCACACAACTACAATTACAATTACAATTATATTACTATGACATGCCCATGCTATATAATATACATAATTTTAATCTTATTATAGATATTTAATTAAACTTTTAATTTACAAAGATATAACATGAAGGGATTCCAATCCCAATTTACCATTTCATGATTAAAATGTCTTCAAATTTGGATTATCAGTCCTAATTTACAGTTGTGATTCTTTATCTGTCCTGTTAGCTAAAAAAATTAGTAAGAGGGGGTAAGTCCGAGCAACTTAGTAAGTAAGTAGAAATAATAGAAAATAATTAATCAACATAACATGTTCTATCTCGAAACATGCATAAACAACAATATATTCCTATGTTCATTTATCATCATAAATATAATACATTCTCATCTAGTCCTAAGATGAATAACACAAAATAATCATATCATGAGGTTCAAATTCTCATTCTCTTCATATATACTCTACGCCTTTCAGGCGTATAATAACAGAAGTTGGATATTGTGTCATTTAGGCACCACATATCAACACTATGTTCAACAAGCATAAAATACAAAATTGTGCCATTCAGGCACACCATACATAATTATACTTTATCATAAAATGTTCATCATTCAATTAATACACACATTTATATAACATGGTATGATATATATCATTTAGTATATCAGCTTGGGATATCCTCTATCCTAAAAATACATTTACATATTCAAAAGAATTATAGACTAGGATATTTATTATCACTACTAAACAATACAATTACCTTAGATCATAATCATTAACTATTTCAATCTAGGGATACCCTCTATCCCTCACATTTAGGCATCCATATATTAAAATAATGTCTTTATGCTTAGAATAAGGGACAACATCTATCCTTGATATTCAATAATTTTAAAATATCATAAATCTCATTCTTTAGATAAGCAAGGGATATCAACAATCCCCAAAACAAAACATACATGCCAGCATTTCAATCAACAAGATATTCTATATCCCCATTCACGCATTCAACAAATAAGAAAGGTAGCCTACTTACCTCATGTGAAGCAGTGCTCTCCATAAAACTGCAAGTTCCATCATTCTAGCTCCCCTGATCCTACATGCATATGTGTTTCAATTAAGACATACAATCCAACTCATAAAATAGGTGGAATTCACCCACTTATCTTATTAAAATGTCTTCTTCCATTACTTGATTCCCTATTTAAACATTCACTTTGGTGGGGATCATTATCTCTAAACATATATTCATCCACAGTGGGCAATCTCATTAAGCACATTAATGCCTATTTTTGGGATAGTTTTCCAATGCAACTCATGTGAATTTTTCCACTATAATACACTCACATCGTTGTCTATATTTAATTCATTTTAAAACATGATTTAAGGATCCTAATAATCTATTTTGAATGATCATCAAATGGCTAATTTGATGTCTTAATTGATTCATTCAATTTTCACTTGTTCTTCTTAGAGGCATTTCACCAAACAAATGATATACAATATTCAATTTGAAACTTTCTTTGCAAAATAATCATAATTAGACCTATTTTCAACATTACACATTCATTTTTAATCTAGTTTAATATCAAAATAACAATATTAACCAACCAATTCATCACAATTTTCATCAATTCACCATTCTATCATCACATACCCTATCCACGGTCCAATCATTGTTGTCCATGCCTAATGTTGCCGTCTAAATTCATGGATAGCAACCTACACCAATTTCCATCATCCAATCATACCCATTAGGATGTAATTATATCCCCACACCATTCCCCCATGAATTTCTCATGAAATGTTATGATAATCAGCCTTAAATAGAACACAAAATTAGGGTTTTTTCAATCTAATTCAAAAATATATCAATTGAATGCAATTACCTCAAGTAGACGTTGATTACTTCCCAATTGTAACACTTTAAACTTGATTCCATCAAATTCTAGTACACAACAACTAAATACACAAAAATAGCAAGTTATTCTCCTCCTCCTCACATCTAATGAAGCAACAATCCAAGCCTTCTTCACATGCTCATCAATCTACACCTATTGTTGAATTCTTCCATGTCAATTTAGTATGGAAAAATGGGACATAAATATGGCATCAAGGGGAAGAAGAGGAAGTGTGGGGGTGGTGTGGGTGAAGGGACGATTAGAGCTTAAAAAGAGAGAGAGAGAGAGAGAGAGAGAGAGAGAGAGAGAGAGAGAGAGAGTCGTGGAGTAACTAAGCTATAGTCCTTTTGGTTCCACTGCCACATTTTTATTTCATATAAATGCATCTACTTTCTCTCCCAATTTGGTCATGTAATCAAGATTATTACATTAAGTAATCTTTCCCTCATATGTACCTTAATTATATAAATAACTTTTCTTATTTAAATATAAATGATATCATTTAAATAATTATTATCATGCCTTAATCAATTTATAGGCCGTTTCTTACCCACTTAATAATTAAACCTCAAATTTTACATAAAATTAATAAATCATTTAAAAATTCCAAATCATACATATGTATTTATTTCAATGGATCTTTTATACAAATTTTCAAAATCATTTTCATAAATAATACACAATTTTCAAATTTATCAATTTAATCTCATTATTTTTCATCATTAATTTTTCACCAAATATAGCCTCAGTAATTTCAGCATATCTTTTTCATATGATATCCAAATGATATGATTTTTGAGGAATTAGAAATATAACTTCAATCCCTACAACTTTTATGTTGATAAATGTTTCTAAATCATCCCAAAATATGTCAAAAAATTAATTAAAGTGGCCTAATAATTCACACTGTTACTTTTTAGCAATTTAGAATAGTCTCACTATTTTGATCATAATGTCCTCATTTTATATTGAAATTATGTAACTTTTGATTCATAGAAAGATAATTTTAATATCTACAACTTTTATGTTGAACACATTTTCTAATTTATCCATTATCTATGCCAAAAAAATTGAACACAAATGACCCATTTTCCAAATTTAATATTTTCTTAAAATAGATTGATACAGTTTTGAGTTTTTCTCAATCTTTCCTTTATTTAATTTCATTCCTTTCCACTAATTTTTATATGTTTTTACCACATAAATTGTACCCACAAAATATAATAATTTTCTTGCATAATTAAAATGACATTACGTAATTATTAAAACATATACACATTAATTTTCATTTTAAATTATGTATCATGTCAAAAAAATTTCTAAACTTCTTATGCATTTGCTCATGCATTAAAATCATAATTTTTCTCATTAATTAATCATTAAATACCAAATATTTAGGTTTATCAACTGCAATTTAATCATAACATTATTTTCACATGTGCATATTAAATTCAGCATGCAACATTTTTTCTTGAATTTCACAATTTCTCCTACTCCAAATTAAAATTTTAATTTACTCACTATATAAAATGAAAAATCATAACTTTTCAATAATAATCCACAATTTAACACCATTAAGTATTACATGAAGTCTTAATAAAGTAAAAGATTTTAGATAATTTCAAAGGCAAGAAGATTGCTTTACAAGCTGGATCAGAAAATAAAGAATCTTTAGAAAAAGCCTTAACAAGTAAAGATGATGAGAAAATAACAATGATAACCAAAAGATTCAGAAATATGATTAGAAAGAAGAAATTTGGGAACAATTTCAAAAGCAACAACAAGAACAAGAAAAAGAAGAAGGAGATTCCAATATATTACAATTGCAACCAATCTAGATACATGAGATTTGATTGCCTAGAACTAGACAAAAGACAAGGAGACAAGAAGAAAAGTTATACTTCCTAATTTGATAAAAAGAATACTTCTAACAAAAGAAAATTTGAAAAGAAGAAGAAAGCGATGACTGCTTGGGAAATGCTGAAAAATATAATGCAAGAAAGCTTGAGTGAAACAGAAGAAGAAAATGAAGATCAATAGTTCACTCAACTCTAAAGAAAGAAATTAGAAGGAGCATCATATAGGAATAAGCTTCATGGCCATTTATGAAGATGAGATAAATTCAAAAACTAAAACTTCTGATTTAGAAGAACTATTGGATGAGTTATACTCAAATTTTAAAACTTTAAAAGATAAACACAAAGAAACAAAAAGACAATTTATGAATGGTCTAAGTTAAAATAAGAAAATGCTCAACTCAAAATTAACATTAACATAGAACTTGAGCAAATAAAAGCAAAAAATCATGCTCTTAGAAAAACATTGATTTCTAAATTATTTAAATTAAAGACAAAGAAGAAAATTAGAGAAAATCAAAGAAAAAAAATTAGCAATCATGGAAGAAAATTAGAATCCAAACAAAATCAGATTTGGGTATAAAAAAATATTGCTAACATAATAAATACATCAATATCAACAGATAATAACTTAGTAGCATCTAAAAAGCAATGGGTGCCAAAATATTCTGCTACTACCCCACTTGGACCCATTCTTAAATGGGTACCAAAAATTATAGCTTAATTTTATTATTAAAGGTGTGCTTGAGAGCCACAAGGAGTAGCAAATGGTATATTGATAGTGGTTGCTCAAGATGCATGACAGGGGAGAAGGAACTATTCACAAAATTAAAAGCTAAAAATAAAGGAACAATCACTTTTGGAGATAATGGAAAAGGTAGAATGGTTGAAATTGGTAAGATTAGCCAACCTCCTTCTATCACTATTTTAAATATTTTACTAGTAGAAGGATTAAAGTACAATCTGTTAAGTGTTAGTCAATTTTGTGTTAATGGATATAAGGTTGTGTTTGAATCACATATATGTTCTATAATAGATAGTTCAAATCCAATTGTAGTACTTGGTACAGGATGTGAAAATTTATATATAGTAGATTTAAGTGATATCCAAATCAAATGTCTTATTATAAATAATGAAGAATCTTTATTATGTCATAGAAGATTGGGACATGTCAACAAGTTCATGATTGAAAAACTATAAAATAAAGATCTTGTTATTGGCTCACCCAAACTGAAATTTGACCAAAATAAATTGTGTGATGCTTGCTTAAAAGGAAAGCAAGTTAGAGAATTGTTCACATCAAATAAAGAAGTATACATAACTAAACTACTTCAATTACTACACATAGATCTTGTTAGACCAACAAGAACTAGAAGTCTTTAAGGGAAACATTATGCATATGTCATTGTGGATGACTATTCTAGATTCACCTAGATAATGTTTCTCACTTCCAAAGATGAGACTTTTTTATTCTTTGAAACATTTACTAAACTTGTACAAAATGAACAAGATTCTCATATAGTAGCCATAAGAAGTGATCATAATGAAGAATTTGAAAATCCAAAATTCACTACTTTTTATGAAAGCAATGGAATTTTGCACATATTCTCTGCACCAAGGACACCTTAACAAAATAGAGTAGCTGAAAGGAAAAACAGATCTTTGCAAGAGATGACAAGAACAATGTTGAGTAAATATGACTTACCTCAATACTTTTGGGTTGAAGCAATGAATACATCATGCTAGATTATCAACAAAATTTTTGCTAGATCTATACTCAATAAAACTCCATATGAATTATATTATGGCAAAAAATGAAACATCTCTCACTTCCACACTTTTGGTTATAAATGTTTTATTCTTAATAATGGGAAGAAAAACCATGGAAATTTTGATAGCAAATCTGATGAAGTTATTTTCCTTATTTATTCCATTGTTTGCAAGACATTTAAAGTCTTCAATCTAAAAAATAAAACTGTAGAGGAATTTATTCATATAAAATTTGATGAAAGTACTATCTCCTCTAGAAAAATAAGTAATTTTGATGATGAGACAGGAGAACTCTATGGATAAAATAAAAATACAAGATGAAGATCACAATAAAAAACACATAAAGATGAAGAAGAACCAAATGATGGACCATCCATAAATGAGGCAAATAATGAAGGCAACAATTTTCTTCCAAAAGATTGGAGATTCATGCATGATCATCTTGAAAACCAAATAATTGGTGATATTTATGATAAAATAAGAACAAGATCTTCATATCATCAAATATATAGTAATTTTGTTTTTATTTCTCAACTATAACAAACTTTCATAGATCAAGCTTTAGAAGATGAAAATTGGATTCTAGCTATGTAAGAAGAATTAGATCAACTCAAACATAACAATGTATGGACACTTGTTCCAAAACCTAACCATCAATCTATTATAGGAACCAAATGAGTTTTTATGAACAAATTAAATGAATCTAGTATAGTGATAAAAAATAAATCAAGATTAGTAGCAAAATAATACTATTAAGAAGAAGGAATAGACTTTGAAGAATCATATGCTCTTGTTATCATAATTAAAGCTATTAGAATATTATTATCATTTGCATCTTTCATGAATTTTAAACTATATCAAATGGATATTAAAAGTGCATTTCTAAATAGTTTCATAAATGAAAAAGTTTATGTAGAACAACCTCCTAGGCTTGAAAATCCTTATGATTCAAACAATGTTTTCAAACTCAATAAAGCTCTTTATGGATTAAAATAAAATCCTAGACTGTGGTATGAGAGATTAAGTAAAATCTTAATAGAAAAAGAATTTATAAGAGAAAAAGTAGACACCACACTTTTCATTAAGCATGACAAAAGCAATATACTAATCATTCAAATTTATGTGAATGATATTATATTTGGTGCAACTAATGATAAATTATGTTAAGACTTCTCTAAAGTAATGCAGAAAGAATTTGAGATGAGTTTAATGGGTGAGATAAACTTCTTTCTTAGACTTCAAGTAAAACAGATGAAGGAAGGAATTTTTATCCATCGAGTAAAATACACTAAAGAATTATTCAAGAAATTTAATTTAGAAGAAAGAGAGTCATTAGCTACACCAATGAGGACATCTATTAAAATGGATAAGGATGAAAAAGGTAAATCTATCTATCAAAAACTCTATAGAAGTATGATAGGATCTCTTTTATATTTAACTGCAAGTAGACCAAATGTAATATTTAGTGTATGCATGTGTGCACGATTCCAGTCAGATCCTAGAGAATCATATCTAATTGTTGTTAAAGAATATTTAAATACCTTTTAAATACTCCAAATCTTGGACTATGGGATCCAAAATGTTCAAACGTTGAATTAGTTGGGTACTCTGACTCAGATTTTGTAGGATACAAAGTAGATAGAAAAAGTACCTCTGGAACATGTCAGTTTCTTAGAAGCTTAATCATATCATGGTTTTCCAAGAAACAAACATTTGTAGCTTTATCAAATGATGAAGCTAAATATGTAGCTGTAGGTAGTTGTTATACATAGATTTTATGGATGAAACAACAATTAAATGATTATGAGTTAAAATATATTGATACTCCTATTAGATATGACAATACTAGTGCAATAAATCTAATAAAGAATGCATTATTACATTCCAGAACTAAACACATAGAAGTCAAACATCATTTCATTAGAGAACATGTACAAAACCATGATATTTTCTTAGAAAATGCACTAACTGAAAATCGGTTAGCAGACATTTTTACAAAACCTCTTCCAAAAGACAAATTCTATAAAATTAAATGAGAACTTGGTATGTTAGATCCATGTGCACAAAATACATGTTTAATCCTAATGTCTAAAGCCAAAAAATATTCATAAATGTTAAATAAATTGCATTAGAAGTATATTAGAAATTTTGAAATAACATATAGAATATGTCAGAAATAACTCAGAATCTCTGAACTTCACTTAGAATGACTTAGAAAATCTGATAATGCACTCAGAATTTTTATAGAAGCAACACAGAATTTCTATTAAAATCTAAGAAATATTTTTACTCATTACAAAAGTTTTGCGATTCTTCTTCAGATCTCTTGACTTATGGGCCTGTTTGACCGAAAACTTCTGTCTTTCAAAACCACTTCTGCATACTTTCCTCAGAACTTCTGAGGCCATTAATATAGAAGTTTTGTTGGACTTTTGTTCCGCATAAAACTTCTGATACACTACATTAGAAGATCCGTCCCCTTCAAAAACCCTAAATTCAAAATCTTTACATTCCTATTTCAAAAATCTGAACTCATTCTTCAGAGACGAGATTCAAAATCTCTTCATCATCTATATTTTCTCTCCATCAAACTGCTCTCATTTGGATTCATCCCAAAGATTTTCCATCCTCAAAATCTCTGAAAACTCCCTTATTCAAAACCCTAAGCCAAGAAATTCATCTATTACTATAAATGGTGAGGATGAAAAGGGTCAATAAGCAAGCAAAGATGTCATCTTCAGATTTTGAAGCAAGAAGAAGAGAGATGACAGAAGAAGAAACTCTAAGAAAAAGAACAAGAATAGAAGATTACGTTTTAAAGATAATTTTTGATAATAACTCTTCTGCTCACAGTAAGTTCATTAAATATTTCAAAAGAACAAAGATAATGAAGGAAAGAGTATTTGATTTAAAACATTTGGTGAAAATGGTCTGAATCTAGAGGTGACAAACTGGATTAAATTATAAGGGTGGGAAAGTTTTATGAGTTATAAGGATAAATTCTGTACCAGAATGATTCAAGCCCTAGTTGCCAACTTCAACTACAATACCAGGAAGTCATGGATTGGAGGGCTTAAAATAGATCTATCTCCAAAGAATATAAGAAGTACATTCAATATTCCTTAGGTTGAATAATAAGAAATAGATTGGCCATTTGACAAAACAAGACTATTTTCAGATTTGGCTAGAGTACAAATTAAGGAGAATGTGACTTATCTACATGTCAGCCATCTGAATTTAGATCTTAAATTGGCTCATATGTTGATTTTCAATAACATATATCCCAAGATGGGAGGTACCGATCAGATCTTTGAAAAGGAAGTCAAGATCGTGTGAGCAATGAAGCACAAGAAGAGGATAGATCTAGCTCAAATTATTGGTAATCAACTGTACTTGGTGAAAACATCTATTAAGTATTATCTATCTTATGAGATGATTGTGAGCAAATTTCTGAGGATAGCTAAAATTGATCTCTCCAAAGAAGATGAAGAAGATTACATGGCAAGAGAAGCAATAAATGGAGACACTCTAAAGAGAATTGTCTTCAAGTTAACTCTACAAGGATAGATCTCCCAGAAGCCAAGAAAAGAAGAACAAGCGAAGAGAATAAAAACTGGATAAGAAAGAAGAGATAGGCAAGACACTATGGAAGAAACAACAAGAGATGAAGCCATAGAAAGAAATGAGAGAGACAAAAATAGAGGATAGAGAAGAGAGTATAGCAGGAGTGCCCTCAAGATCTACTCAAACTTAACCTCAATCCTCTATTCCTCCACCTTAACAACACACCTATTCAGTTCCACTAGCTCCACAAAACCTTGATTCTATTCTTTCAACCCACCTATTACCCATCCTCATAAGAATAACCAATCTGGAAACACAAACTTCATCTTTCAACTAGAGGATGGAATCAATTTAGGAATCACTAGCTCACAAGCTGGTTGCACTGAGTACTCAAATTGAAGTTATCAAAACTCATTCTCAAACCCAATATTCTTCACCTTCCTACCCACTCTCTCCACAACACCATTACAAATCCCCTTCACCCATTCATTTTCCTACACATTCATCATCTTTCATTTCATATACATACACTCCACCTCCAGAAATTGTCCAGCCTTAGGCTGAATAATCTGAAGTCATCATTCAAACTCACACAGACACACACACACACACAACCTTCTTATGTTTTTCCAAAATTCATTCCCATTGAACCTTTACCCAATTATCTAGAGGAGTATCTTTTAAATCCAAACAGACATATTGTTAAATATGAAAAGTATCCCACTAAAATATCACTTCCCATCTTTCATTTTCTCACACAATATATTGAATGGACTTTGCTTGATCTTGTTCAATTAGGAGAAATTATCCCCATACGAATTGATGAAATTCCTCTAGGATGGAATACACCTTCAATTTGTTGAGCACATCCTCCAAAATCTTCTCCAAAACCAATGGATGAAAACTATGATATTCTCCTTTGAATCTATCATCCAATTAGACTCACATACTCTAAATTCACTGCTCAATTAGAAATCAATTCTGCTAATGTGAGAATATTTCTATCCCACAATCTTATCATTCATCCTTTTACACTTCCGTTTCCACAAATCATGGATCAAAATACTCTTTCTAGAATTAACTAATTCCTAATCCTCCTCTCACACCCATGGGTCATGAAGTCAGAATTTCTCAGTTAGTATCTTTTTAAGATGCATATACTAAGAAACTTCTTTAGATGCTTCCAGCATCAAGGGCCCCTAGAATAGTTTTTTCATCTACCTCAGAAAAATTCAATAACATCGTCATGATTGAGGAAGAATTTCTGTTCTATTTTGAAGCAAATTTGTAAGCTATTGTTGATAATCTTCCACCTCCTTATCCAAAGCTTGTTGATCCATCACTTCTTCACAAAATTCAGGTGAATTATCCCAAACCACCCCCACTCCAAAACCAAAAACATCACCTCCTCTAAAGATAGTCAGAAAACCAAAAACCTCACCACTACCTCCAAAACTAAAGATAGCCAAAAAACCAAAAACCTCACTAGCCCTAAAACCAAAAGCATCCAGAAAACCACCCTCTATTCCCATATAACAAACTGTCTAGACAAAACGAAAGAGGAAACTACGAATTCCACCTCCAAAATAACAGAAAAGGCTTCTCTTTCTTACATTACCATGACCCATTAAGCATACACTGCAAGAATGAATGTCAACACAAAAGTCCTCTTAAAAGGGTTTCTTGTACTCTTTCCTGAGTTACTAGATCCAACCTTTCGATAGCGTATTGATTTCATCCTTGTCATTGACTGTGGATCAACTACCTACACTCATGAACCCCTAAGTGCAATTCCAAAAGATCCATTTTTCATTCCTCCTCTTCTTCCTCCTAGAATCAAAAAAGCTATTTCTAAACCCAAATCATCTCCCACACAACCCTTATCTTCCACAACAATAGATACTCCTCCAACACTTACTTTTTCTTCTAATAACCCCAATTTCTTCCATCTCACCTACAATAGAAAATTAAGAAATTGATTGCTATATTTAAAACTCACATCTTCTTTTTTTGGCTACAGTCATTTCTTCATATGTCATTTGCTTATTCTTTCGTATCTTAAACTGCAGTAATGTATCTTTCTGTTCTAATATATCTCAATCACTTTTATTGTGTAATATAGTTATGGATTATCATTCTGATGTACATAATTCTGTCATTTTAATGCAATCTCTTACCTATTTCATTTTACTATATTTTTTTCATTATAAAAAAGGGGGAGAAAAATAAGAGAATGATAGACAAAATTAAGAGAATGTTACACAAATAATAATAATAATAATAATAATAATAATAATAATAATAATAAGAAGAAGAAGAAGAAGAAGAAGAAGAAGAAGAGGAAGAAAATGTTGGAGGAAAATAAGAAGAGTGAAATAATTGTAAGTACATTCAAGGTACACATACTCAGGGGGAGCCCCACTAAGATGCATATTACATATATTGAATATTCTAAAATTTTTATGAAAGGTTTATCACTCAAATGTTTTGTCATCATCAAAAAGGGGGAGAATGTTAAGTTAAACCCCTTTACTAACCTTGATTTTGATAATGAATAAAATTAAATAACTTAGTTTTAATGACGAACAAACAAATGAGTGAAGAATTAAGGTACTAACAAATTACTTTCTACGTATTACAGTATTAAATATCAAAACAGATTAAGGAAAGTAAATAAAGCTATTAACTGTAAAATCATTACAATAACCCTTCAAAGAAAGATATGCAAAAGAATGCTCAAATAAAAAGACATTCAAAAGTGATTAAGAGGTAATTTAAAACTTACTTAGAGGCTTAGCATGAAAAGATTAGAAGTTAAGAAAAAATCAAAAGTTAATCAGTTACGCAGAATCACTCAGAAGTTACTAGACATAACTCAGAACTACGCCAGAAGCTTATTAGAACTTACTCAAAATCAGTATGTAATGATGTCGGATAATAGAAGATTCACAAAAGCAATGCATAAGCACTATCCCATCACATAGAAGCAATCCAAAATTATAATAAGCTATGCAAAATCATGCCAGAACAATTCTTGGATTGCCAGAAATAATGCAGAAGCATCATCAAGAGTATAGAAGTAATGCAGAACATTATCGCACTACTTAAAAGCAAAATAGCATTACATAGAAGCAATGTAGAATCATGATATCCTACACATAAGTAATGCAAAATTGTGACATGCAACATAGAAGCAGTACAGAACATTAACCCACTGCATAGAATCTATTCAGAAACATCATTAGAGGCATGATCAAGAAAGGATAAATCAATGAAGTTATTTAGAAGTAAATTCTAAGCTTAATAAGCAAATTGGGGGATACTTAGAAGCTCTTAAGAAGACTTAAATATGACTATTGAAGAATAAGATAGCGGGCATAAATTTGTTAGAGGATACTGTTAAAAACATACTTACCATAGAACTTTTGAAGAACCTCTTCAAAACTTCTCTTAGAGTATAAATCGAATAACAGAAGTTCTAAGGACACCACTCAGAATTTTTGAACCCTGATAATATACAAAAGTCATTACCAAACCTAACTAATTAATTTGAAAACTATGCCAAAGAATTGCAATGGCTAAAACTTTTCAAATCCTATATATAAAGTATTAAGACAATACTTAAATATACAACACAAGAGAGATTACACTAAAAATCATCTTTGATTTAAGAAAGAAGCATTCACACATTTTCATCAGTCAACTCTAGTTGCTACAACATTGCCAAAGCATTCAGAATCTTCAAAATCAGATTTATGTCAACTTCAAAAGGAGTTTGAATATGATCTTATTGCTTTTTTTGTTCTTTCAATTAAGCTTTAATTTTTGTACATGTTTGCCTAAGTAAGAGGCCTTACTTTTGTACATTCAATTTGAAAAACAAAGTGTTAGTTGGTAAACTCTATGAAACCAACACTTTGTAAAAAGTTTCTAGTTAGCTTTGAAAAACCAGTAAGTTAGTTGGTAAGCTTGGAAACTAACATGTATAAGTTAGTTGGTAAACTTGAAAACCAATGTGTAAAAGTTTCTGATGAACTTGGAGAACCAGTAAATTGTTGATGAAGTTACAAAACCAACACGTGTTATAGTGGAACCTGAGTTAAATAAAGGAAACTGACTTAGAGAAGTAGCGTAGGAACCTGAGAAGGTCCGAACTACTATAAAAATATTGTGGGTAGATGTTGCAAGTTATTCTCTTTTTTATTTTAAGCACATATATTGATTTATTGGCAAAAATTTTAGAAGCTCAATTCACTCCACCCCCCCACCCCCCAACTCTTAAGTTAGTATTTAGTTAGGGACCAATAGGATGGATGATATTACTATTAATTCAAGCTACTTTTAAATGCTGGATAGATATGGTTGAATAGTTGGGATGGATATTTCTTAGTACACTTCCTATGGTTACCATTTGACAAGGGGTGACAGTTGTAATGACGTTAGTATTATAAAATAGTTGCAAAGGTTTCCTTAAGGAAAAAGGATTTTATTATTATTTTAGCTTATGTTATTGATAGAAGATATATATATATATATTATTTTCTAAATGTATTATACATAATAAGAGAAGTTATATTAATGGATTTGATTTGATTATGAATCATGTTAAATTTTTATATCAACATAGATAGATATTTCTAATCTTCCTAGCTATGGTCATCATCTAAACTATTCATTATTCAATCTATTATTAAATTTTAATAGATCGATGAATGTATGGATGAGTGTTTCTAGTCTCCCCATAATCCATCGATCTGAACCATCGTGTAGGCTAATTAACTCTACAAGCTAATACACGGATGAATCTTATCACACCCCACTTTTCGAGGTGCGACTTACCATTTTACACTAGATTTCACCAAGATTTACCCACTTTTAGAGTGGAGGTCCTCTGTTCTTAATATGTCATGCCTCGACTCCAAGGCCTAAACCTAATATTATTTCCCTACAAATTCCCTATTCTAAGGGAATATCCTGCCAAAATTTTAGTAGAGTCTCCCTTGAAATGTGAGCCAAAAAACCTAATTTATAATCATTATATAATTTTTAATATAAATCATAATTTCAAAATAATAAAATTAATCACAAAATACTACTAGAAGCCACACTTACTTGCCCAGGTCAAACTTAATTGTTTCTAAGGGGAGTCAAATCATCCTACCACCATATTTTCACTACTTTTTTAGGACATGCCATATATTAATAATACTTTAATGGAATCATAAAGATTACAATTTACAAAATCTTATGGTCTACTATTGATCTTTTCATACAGTTAGGCAATCACATAATTCCAATTTACAATTTCATATCAATATAACACAAGGAAATGTCTTCTACTTCGTTTCACCACTCCTAACTCTTAGTTGGATTTCATTGCTTGACCTACCAGCTAAAAATATAAGAAAAGCATGAGTTCCGGGTAAACTCATTAAGTAGGCATGTTAGTAGAAAATATAATTTAAAATTAAGATACATTATATTCAATTTCTAAAGGAAATTTAGTTCATGCTCAATACTGTCATATCTCAAACATTACAAATTCATTATCATAATTATCGAATTCCACAAGTTACACATGCTATTCAATAGGATGTTCTTAATCCCTTTCAATAGACAACCAAATACAAGAATAATGATCCTACAACAAACATCAATAGCCCAATCCAAGGGATACCCAATATCCCAATAAATTAAATGCATCAATCTTAAACAAAGAAGGGATGTTCTCAATTCCCAACCAAAACAACCATGCTCGGATACAATCAAATGGGGTTTTCATCCCCAATCATATAGTATAGTTAATCAAAGGAGGGATGCCTACTTACCTCAAGAGAGTACGATCTCATTATCTTCTAATTCCATAACTTTTCATTTGCTCCATAGTCCTATACATAAAATAATCCCATTCCTTTATCAATGCATTCCTTACTAAATTATATCAACCAATGCATTATAATATTTATCAACTTATTGTTTGGTTTATGTATGTTGTCTTAACTTTGATCATAAAGCCATTTAACTTACTTAACTCTTCAACTACTTTCTTAATTATGTACTTCTACCTCTTCAACTATTTTCTTAATCATGTACTTCATATATTAAATACATCAAATGAATAACATCTCCATAATAAACTTTAGGTTACAATCTGATTGTTTATTCACTTCAATTTCTCATAGCAATCTTTTCATCAAATAGGTTATAGGCATCACTTAATTCACAATGATTCAATATAGGTAACAAAGGAAATTCATATTCAATAATATATTTGAACTATACAATTTAATTAGTCAATAATTGAGTTCTATCACATGTCAATAAAGTCCTTAATGCTAATTATATCACAATTACCATCCTTAGCATATAAGAACGTAGGTGTCCATGAATGCATAGATTATCTCATGCCAACTCACTTCAAAGCCTTTCAATCAATTAATTAATCATTAACCCCATAATAACTAAACCTAATCATGCATTTCCCCTCACAAGTTATTGTTCGCAGTTTAGGTGTAAACCCTAACAAAGCATAGATTATAATTTTGCATGCCCAATTAAGTTGCCAAACATGATTAAGCATGGATGAATCATTTCCCACATGATTAGTATAGCAATTCCATCATTTTTCCCACTGTTCATAAAATTGGTTAATGCATAATCATAATTTTACCAAGGTTACGTCATTGTAAATTCATCACAAATCATGATTTACTTATTTTCCTCATAAATTTAATATAAAAAACATGCAAAAATCCCCAAAATCACTATTCACAAATTTGGGGTATAAACCCTAACAAGCATAACATGAAATTTAAAGGGAAAGAGAGATGTTAACCATGATTTTCAAGCTTGGCCTTCATCTTGCCATCTTTTTTCAACCCCAAATCTTCAAAATCCACCACTGATCATGTCCATATGGTTCCCTCGTGAAGAAGACAAGCCTACATAGCCAAGAACTTGGGTTTTGATCCTTAAACCCTTGCTTTCTAATGAAAATACTTGAATTTCCTAGGATAAATCACAAGAAAAATGAGTGGGAATGGTAGTTTTTTAGGGTAGGGATGAACAAGGGAGGAGGAAGAAGAAGAATGGGTTGCACAAGCTGAAATCGGGCTTAAAAATGGGGCCATCAACATCAACGTCGCGACCTCAAAATTGGGTGTCGCGGTGTCAAATTTAAGTAACCAAAAAGTAACATATGGTTTTAATTATAACTTCCTCATACAATATCAGATTCAAGTGATTTTTGATGCATTATGAAGATAATTTCAAGATATATAACTTTTATGCCTATAACATTTTCTAATTCAATTTCTAGATATGACTAAGTTTTCCACAAAGTGATGTCTTTTATTTTAACCCAATTTAAAACTCTAGAGACAGCGATAGTATCTTGGCTATAACCTTTTGATATGATATCTGATTTATGTGATTCTTAATTTATTTTAATTTTAATTTAAAATTATATAAATTTTATGTTGGATACTTTTTCTAAATCATTCATTTTATGCGCCAAAAATTAAGTACAAGTCACACCTATATCATTTTCAGCTTTATATTCTCATACAACTGTGCTCGAAATATAAATTAAATTCAAAATTTTCTTCATTTTTAACACTCAATAATGCCATAATGTGGTCAAACACATAATTACCAAAATTAACACCCCTAGGTATTAAAAATCTTAAATACTAGATATACATGATGAATGGATGGGAATGGATATTACTTATTAACTAATCTCCCCATGGTTACATGGTTGTTTCTAGTCTCACCATGCACATAACATAGAAAGAGCAATTGCTATTAGTGATGCAACTCGAATTGATTTAGTTTGGTTCTTGGTCAAACCTATCCTAACCTATTTCCAAAAGTCCAACCCTACCATTTTATTAGATTGGCTAGATTAAAGGTCGATTCTAACTCTATTTCTTTTAAGGTCAGGTTGGTCCACCTGCCCAGTGTTCGTGGGTGGAAGCGTCAACTTCAAGTAGTCCATCATTGGTTTTGGGTTTTGTCTCTACTAGCTCGAGTTCCTCCCATCCTTCTTCACTTGCAATCATTTTTTAGGAGAAGTAGGTCCAATAGCGTCTCTACTAGAGCATCTAGAGATGGTCATCGAGTTTGTCTCTAAGCTTTCTGGCTTTGCTAATCATTCCAGGGCTTTACAGAGATGCCTTGGGATGATCTTGTAGTGAGATAGGAACTGGATAAACTATGTCACTCCATCACCTAGCAAAACTTTATTGATCGGATGAAGCTCTATGTGCAATAGATTAACAGTGCCCAAGATCAGATGGTTTGAATGTCCACAAGGCTTCGAGAGGTGGAATTAGAGGAACGAATAGCTTTTGATCATTTGTAGAAAGCTGAGGAGTAATTGGACTGAGAATGGGCATAGGAATGAAAGGTGGCGTCTTCAACCATAGTTTTGCAGAATAAGCTGGATTGAACATCTACGGAGGTTGTTGCTTTGAGGGCCTCCTTGGAAGAAGAGAGGAAATGCTTCTATGACTTGGAGGAGACTACTTCCACATTAAAGATTCGATAAGATGATCTTTTGGTTGAGCAGGATATTGTTGTTAAGGCTAGGAAGCAGGTAAAAGCGTCTTGTAAGAAGGAAGAGGCAAAACATGTTGTTGTGGAATCTATTGCTACCAAGGCTAGGGAGTTTTTTGCCTCCTAAGTTGATTTAGCTGTAAGGGAATGACCTTGAGGGTAGGCTGGGTGGAGATCATAAGCTTCAATAGGAGATATATTTGTTGAGGGCATAGCACATTGCTAAGATTACCTGGGTTCGTTAGGAGCATTCTTGAAGATTTGGTTGCTGATCTGGAGTGTTAGGAGATGCTCCTTTAGCAAATGGCTAACTGTTTTGGGAGGGGATTTGATTCTTGTAAAAATAAAATTTCTGAGATGTTCTCTGATATTGATGTTAGTGATGTAATCCCTGACGATAATGATATGTAATCTAGTTTTGTTTTTATGGGATTCGTTTATTCTTTTGTCATGTTCCTCTATTTGTTTATGTTTGTTTTCATGTTTTGAGTAGTGAAGACTTTCTAGTTCCATGGAGTTTGAGTGCTTTAGAGAGCACATTGGTATTTCATTAATCGGATAGAATGACCTTAAGAGGTTCGTCCTTAGTCTCATTAGGCCTGGATTATGAGTTCTCTATAGAGCGTGTTCTTCAATTCCGTTGATTAGATAGAATGACCTTAAGAGGTTTGTCCTTAACCTCATTGAGCCTAGATTTGAGTGCCTTATATAGCGCGTTCTTTGGTTCCTTGATCAGATAGAATGACCTTAAGAGGTTCATCCTTAGCCTCATTGGGCATGGATTTAAGCACTTTATAGAGCACATTCTTCAATTCTGTTGATCAGATAGAACGAACTTAAGAGGTTCATCCTTAGCCTCATTGGGCCTAGATTTGAGTGCTCTATAGAGCATGTTCTTCGGTTCTGTTGATCTAATAAGACAACCTTAAGTGGTTTGTCCTTAGCCTCAATGGCTAGAGTTTGGGGCTTTAGAGAGCACATTTTATATCGCATCAAAAAAAATTTTTAACCTAAAACTCTATCTCTAAAATTTATATACCATGATTAAGGCTATACATAATTATATTGTAAACTACTAAATTTAAAAAAATACTAAAAAATATTATTTATAAAATAATTTATGAAAAAATGTGTATATTATACATTTTTAAACCTTTTAAAATATTTAAATCATTCTACATATTTTTTGCAATCAACATGTAAAATTTGCAACAAATAAAACCCCAAAAAAGCCACAAAAATCTATTTTAACATAAATAGATGGAAATTTAGCATTTAAAAAAGAAAAAAGAAAAAATAGATTTTACCTCTTGCAACTATAATTGATCCTCTCTCATGATTTTAAAGCTTTAAATGCTAAGAAATCATGATTAATCTAAGTTTTCAAGGTTGAAAATGAAAAACCCCAAATCTATATGTAGTTGTCGACTAGGGATCTAAACCTAAATGCGAAGATCTTACATTTTGATGTTCAAATCTATAATAAATATCACCAAAATTAATTTTTGAAGCTTTTAGGGAAGATTTTGAAACCTAGAAATCAAATGGGAGGGAGATCATAGCTTATTTTGAGGAACCCACCAGCTATCCATTTTTTAAGTATAAATTAAAGGCTTAAAGACGAGTTTTTGGGGATGAAAATAGGAATGGGGGCTTTGAAAATGGCTTCTCACAAAATGGCTTCTCACGGCTCTAGGATGGGTTTCAGGGGAATAAGAGTGGGGTACAAAGGAATCTTTGATTTTGTTTTACGGTTCAGCAGTTGCACGAGAATTCTTGATATTTTCCTAATTATCTTAAGAATTTCAAGATACTTTCAAGAATAAGCTTATAATCTCGATAAAATAGAGAAATTCTTGATAATTTTGATGATAATTTCAAAAATGTTGTTTAAGCCACAAGATTTCAGTTCTTCCTTGGCGAGAATGTCTTGATAGATGCTTGTAGCAAATTTTTTGGTGATAATTTTGCTGAAAATTTCTATTTTGCTAACATTGAATGGAATGTACATGACTGGATAATTGGTTATCTATTTTAGAGTTCCCTAACACTAGTCCCTCCTCAAGGAGATGTGGTAGAACTCATCTTCTCATTTACCTGATCTTTTGTACATGCTTCAATACTTCTGCATGTTTCTATTTGAATGGTGCTTTTGAGATGCGATAAGTGTTATAAATGATGCAACACTAAGCTTTTCGGAGCTGTGTAGCAGCTTCATTTTAACTAGCTTTTGCTCCTACAAAAAAGATGTCACTCAGAGATTTCCAAAACATAGATATTCATGATAAAAATCCAGAAAGTGTTGCTGAGCGTATATAAAAAGTATTGAGAAATACAACTAAAAAATATTATTACTATATCACATTTATTTATAGTTACTTTATTGCTTGCTTTTAGCTTTGTTGAACCAGAAAACTTGACAACTTTACTAAGTGTGCCCTTTAAATTTTGTTCTATGAAACCAGGAACTATAACGATTTCACTCAGGTCACCCTTTGGTTCCTATTCTGCAGAATGAAAAACTATAATGACTTCACTTAGGTTGCCATTCGGTGGAACGCCCTAACCTCCTAGAGCTGTTACAACATTTTACACTGTAAATTCACTATAATTACACAAAAACTTCCCCACTTCTAGGGTGGGTTGCTTTGATACCTTTTTTTGGTTGACCTAATTTCTACAGAAGATTTGACAGAGTCTCTCCTAAAAAGGGGTTTGTCTATCTAGGATACAAATATTCATCATATATAATATTACAACTTTTCAATTAAAATTATAAAACAAGAATTTATACATTTCAATAGACCTCTATTCACCCACATCACACCCCTATCACTCCATAGGTTCCTCCCAGAACTGCAACTTCATCATGATAACAACAAATATATCTTTCTACTCCTCCATTATACAATATCTATCCACATACACAAATATACAATAACATGCCCATAAATACAATTATAAATGATTTCCAACCTTTAATACACAAGTACAATAGCATAAGAAATATCAAAAATAATATAATATTCAATCTCAATATACATAACCATCATAAGGGATTCTAATCCCGATACATTAGGAAAAATATAAAACAGCTTCTTATACTCTCTTACCATAATCAACTTCACCTGACTGTGCCTGCTAGCTAAAAATAAAACAAGGGTGAGTCTTCATAGTCTCCGTAAGTAGATTGTGTGGTAGTACATAATCAATAAATGTAAATTCACATCACAACATAAATTAACCAAACCATCCATTTTGGGATCTTCACAAATCCACATTCACGCATATATTCACATTCTAAATACAGATACTAGGATATTCACAATCCCACACATTTATTCAAGAATACATTTTACATAAAGAAAATACAGGGGATATTACTTATCTCTACCAAATCATGCATTTAAATGCATCATGGGATTTCCACTAATCCCCTAAATTAACACAATCATACATCTCAAGGAAAACCTGTTACAATATTACATACATATATATATATATATGCATATCAAGCTCAATTTCATGGAAGTCCAACATCCTCATCCATTCAAATTAATACAATCATTATTCCATATATTTAAATAGTTGCATATTATAACAATCAACCATGGGATAGCTATTACCCAAATGAATCATTATAAACCAAGCAAGTGTGGGATAACCATTGTCCCCAACCAATCACATAGTCAAACAAGCATAACCTACTTACCTCAAAATAATCTGCATCTTTTCAAACTCAAATTGTCACCTCTATGTTAGAAAATCCTACACATATCACATGAATCCTATATTTTATTTACATATACATATACATGAATAATTTTTATTAATATAATGGAATATAATGATTAAATTTTTAGCATAAGATATCGCATTATATTTTACATGATTCCATTTTTGTAACATTAGACACAGTTATAGTAAATTATGCATAACTTTCTCAAATTAATTTCAAATTGAGTGATGTTTTTTTATGTATTTAGATAATTTCAAATATTACAACTTTTATGTTAACAATTTTCCTAATTCAAAATTTTAAATAAGGTCATTGGGCCCCACAAGTGACACTTTTTGCAGTCAATTACTTTCCAAGAGCAGTTTTATTAATTTAGACATAATTCTCTCACATGAATTCTAATTCAAGTGATTCTTGTCTAATTTTGTAGATAATTCCAATATCTATAACTTTTATGCTGATCAAAGTTACTAATTCATCTCATAATTTGATTCGTGGGCCCCATAATATTACGCTTATTGATTTGGAAATTATTATACTGTTTTAACTATAACTCTCTCATATCAACTCAGAATTTAATGGTTCTTATATTGTTAGAAAGATAATTTCAATATACAAAACTATTATTTTCAAAATTTTTTCTCAATCAATCAATATATTGGTCAAAATTGAGATGCCATCAACACTATGTGTATTTCAGTAGTGAACACTCTAGCAATAGGCGAATTTTAGGGTGTTTATTTCTTAAATTTTTTTGGACATGTTACTGTTGGAATTGTTCTACCAAAATTTGCAAATTTGTCATTCATCATATGAAAAATGACCCCGTATTTTATATTCACAAGATCAATTCATTTTATATCATTTTAATTAAGCTTAAGATGACTATTTAATAAGGCATTTTAATGCAACACATGTTCTGTTTCATACCTTGTTGTCCGCCTTAATTATCACATTAATTCCAATCTGGTTGAGGCAATTATCTGCCATATTAATACCTTAATTAAACCATGATTAATCATAAGTAATTAGGCTTATCACTTAGCCAAATCCCATCAAAATCAACCCTAACAAGTAGTGGACAGTAGGATGTTCTTCCCCTAATTGAATTTTCTAGCAACTGCAATTGATTTCCATTACATCTAATCCATGTCTTAGTCTAATTAATCATTAATCATACAATATTACCATTAATCATAGCTATAATCAGCCACTAAAAATTCCATCAAACCTAAGTACCCTAGGTTTAATCCATGGCACAAAAATTCAACAAGTTTTCTTAAATTCAATGCATAAACATGTTTAGTTGTCATAGGTTGTAAATCACTCATGTTTATATCTGCTATGAGTCTCCCTAGCTAAAATAGGCTAAAAATCAATAACTTGGAATTAGTAGAGGCAGCTTGGATGAGGGTAGCAAGCTGCTATGGGAAGATGGGGTGGAAAGATAGGTATTGCTGCCTTTTATTTGCAAAAACCTTTTGGTAGTCTACTACCCTGTGTGACTCCTACTCATGCACTTAAAATTTTTTATTTTTCTTACCCTTCTAACTTCATCCTCTAGCACATATGTGTTATCCATTTTATAAATCATATGCTCAAATTAATTTCTCATTAATTAAACATGTTATTTCTCATAATTTAATTTATTTTTCTAGTTAAAATTGAATTAATTCAGAGTTTATCAAAATTTGTCGAGATACACTGCATTTCACCTTTCTACATGCATTTTTCAAATTTTCTTCACTTGTTAATCATTGATTAATGTGTGTCTTCCTTATACTCACATTAATATAAGTATTCCATCCATTTTTAAAATTTTTTAATAATAAAATTTAATATTTTTTCATATCTACACCTTCAGCATTATATCAATTTAAATTCATTTTCTTTTTAAATTAAACCACTTATTTAAATTTTAAAAAAATTTTGAAAATAAATTTTCTCTTTTAAACCAATTCATTTTCTATTTTAAAAAATAAATTTTGAAAAATCAAATTCATTAATGTTGTCTGGCATTAGGCCTTTAGCTAAGGTACAAAAATCACATCATTTGAAGATAGTAAGTAGACCACAATTATTTATATAATTTTAACTGATGCATATTAATTATCAAATGAGATAAACTTTAGGACCCATTAAAGTCTCCAAATACTCACACAAGGACATTTTTAATTCAACCACCCAGTCCAGATCTAGGAAACAGAGCTCATTCCGTCCACTGCTGAAAAAATCCCTAGGCGGTGCTTTGGATGGGGCGTAAATGGAGAGAGATTTTTAAGCATCCCCTATGTAATAAAGCCTTAACAATTCTACTTTTCCTATATTATAACATATATTTCCTCCTTCGGTGCTTATCCAAACACTGGCCAAATATAAGCACTGCTGGAGAGTGAAATCCTTGAGGCATCATATTAAGTACCAAAGAGAATAAGCATAAGTCCTACCTATAATTGCTTGCTCTAACGAGTGTCCTGAAGAAAATGAGCTCTCAGAGTCAGTATCATTGAAAGTGCATTTTTCCTTTCATCGACAGCTTTATCCAATATGGACTACTCCTTGTTGTTCTGTTTCAAGTGGTGTTCTGTCTCATGTGGGCTCTAAACTTGTGGAAATGGAAATGTGGAGCGCAACTTGGTTATTGCATTTGTCTATTGTTAATTAAAAATTTTGAAGTAAGAACATATGAGTGAAAATAAATAAATATATGTTATGTTGCAAAGAAAAAGAATTCAACTTTTCGCACACACAGATATATATATATATATATATATATATGTATGTATGTATATATATATATGAAGGAAGAAAGCTTTTAAATCTAGCAGTTCGAATCTAATTTTGCAATTTTGTGGCATAATTATTGAACTTGTTAATCCACTTTTTAGTTATATTCCTTGCGGGAAACAAACTTCATATTAGTAGCGAATGGACGAGAAACACAAGTTCTACTTTCATTAAATGATGTGGTATATATTAATCCTAATAATTTTATTTTTTTAACATTTCTTATATTTTTAAATATTATTATTTATTTATTTTAACTTTATTCATTTTGGCCCAATCCAACGGCTCTTGCACGTCTTCCTTCCATCGCTTAACAAACCCAAAAATATCTTTTTCTAGTCGAGTGGAGTCATGGTGTGCCATCAATGTAGTCAAGTCTATGCTTTCCAGCCTTCCATAGCAAGCTATCCTACCATTCGATCGCCTTCCACCACTTCCAATGGGCCTAAATAGCTACCAAATAATTACCTTATACAGATATATCACATTATACATATCAGATGTCATTTCTAGGAAATTATCATAAAATTTATATTCTCTATTTCCGCTGTATGGTTGAAAATTATAGCCCAATGACATGTCTACATAGAGGCATGAGGCTTGGGTCTGGGCATGCGTGGAAATTTTAGCAGCTGGGATTTGATTGAAATCCAGAGCCGTGGGATGTGGCATCCAAAATCATACAACGTAACTCATATTAGGTTAAATAAAATAAAATATATTATTTGAATAAAAAGGAAGATAGCAATAATTAGATATATATAATGATAAATAGCAAAGGTTTATTAGGTATTAAATAAATATCGGGTCAATTAAAACAAGTCCATAGAAAAAGAAGTAAAAGGAACCGCCTATTCAAAGATGCCCTTAATGAACCCTGAATTTAGAGGCTTCCTAATCAAGTCAATTTGGTCAGTTGGTCAGGTGCAAGGGGTTTCTAAGAAGTCATCCTACAATTGCCTTCAATGTCTTTTCTAATCAAGTCCTTGTGCGATAAATGGAGTCAACTCCTTGCGTTCCACCCTTCCATGACAAGTTATCCTATAGTTAAAAATACATAATAAAATACATAATAATTAAAATTAAAATTAAAATTAATGATTTGGATTTTATCAAAATAGCATGATGGGGCCAACTTGGATAAGTTCTATTTTGGCCTTTGGTAGAACTAGCTCTAAGTGATTAGCCAAGTAGGCCCTATTTGAATGGTTTGGGCATTCCTTTCACTTTTAGTAATGTATTTAGTTTGAAAAATAATACTTTTTAAAAAAATATAAATGGGCAGGCCACTAAAGTAATAGCCATTTAAAAGTGAATATAAATATATTAAAATTCTCATCTTTCATGTGGCCCACCCAAATTTCTAATTTTAATAAATATCAATATTATATGACTAATAAAGGGTAAAATTGATGGTCTAGATTCATCCAAACTATTCAGATGGAGCCTAGTTAGATTGGTTCCTCAAAATGAAAATGAGGGGCTAGTTCTACCATATCAAACCTTTTATATATATATGTGTGTGTGTGTGTGTGTGTGTGTGTGTGTTTGTATAAATAGATGGATTGATGGAGAGAGAGAGAGAGAGTCTTCTTAAGAAATAGCAACGAATGGAAGTATTTCATGATCCTTAAAAAAATATATAAAGGTGTTTGTGTTGTCCTTAAGAACAACTTCAATAGAGAGCCCTAGAAATCTGCAATGCTAGGAGATCATTATAGGACACTGGGGGTGTTCCTACCATAAGCATTTCGATACCCAAGTTAGTAAATAGTACTCTTTGAGAGGGTATTTAGTAGTAATGAATGCTTATGGATTTGGTATTGCAGATTTGGTCCTTTTTATACTTGAGAATGAGAGGGTCACGTTAAATTGCATATGCTAGGATTTACGTAATCCTCACATAGATGGAAACCCCTTTTTTGGGATCTTATGCAGGTTTTCTTTCACTAGATGGAATCTGACATGGTGGATATCAACTAGACAATGGATATTCGGTGTTATAGTTACCTAATAAAAGGCATTATGATCTTTTCATGCTTTTGTATGACTGATGGTTATGTTTGATTTGGGCATGACCACTAGCTGCGAATCCATAGCTAACCAAAGAACATATGCTTCCATTTTGTACTCAAATATTTAATCAAATTTTTAACCTCTAAGAAGTTTCCTTTAAAAAATCATAATTTTTTGTGCTATAATAATATTTAGGGATACTTGCACTTATCACATCAATCAAAGAGTGGAGTAAAAGAATTTCCTCTTTTTTCCCCTTATTTACAATGCTAACATTAATGAACCTAAAACGCTTCCTAATCAAGTCAATTGGTCATGTGCCCTCAATCTAACCTAGTCCTCTATGTGCAAGAGGTTTATTGTAGGAAGTATCCTACAATTTCCACACTTGCCTCTCATCACTCAACAAAACTAAAATGTCTTCTAATCAATTCAAAGTCATTTTGTGTGGTGAATGTAGTCAAGTCCTTGTGTTCCAGCCTTAATAACAAGTCATCATACCATTTATTTCCACATTTGATCACTTTCCATCACTTCCAATCTGCCTAAATAGCTACCTAATTACATACCTTCTACAGATATATCACACTATACGAATCTATAATAAAATTGGAAAGATGATGATGATGATTTTGAACTTGGCTATGGCACTGTCCACTTGATATGGCTTCATATAATTGATTAGTGGCTGAGTCCACTCAGATTGATAGCCTCTCGTACATGATACCTTTTGGCTACAAGTAGGACAGGATTCTCTGACTATGATAAACCTAGTATGCTTAAGATATGCTTGTACGATATGTATAATATATATATGCACTGCACTTGACAATGATTGATAGTGTGATAGCATATATGGATGCGATATATGTATAATATATCATGTATTATTTGTGTGTGGCCCTGAGCTAGCCAATCGTAGGTATGTTCATTAATTATGACTAATGACCCTAGATAGGGTCCGTTCCATGTGTGATCATTCAAATATGACTATATGTAATAGTGTTGGCATTGGTTGTAAAATTTCTTGTGAGTATAGCATATTGATTTGATTGTCTTGATGGTGGAATCATGAGGATTAGAATGGATATGCCTTGGATGCTTTAAATATTAAAGTGCATTGTGGAAACATAGTACAGGGAATAAGAGATATGATTTTATATTGTGACTTGTAGACTAATATTTAAAGTTTCAATAATGAAACTTTTTGTAAGGAGTGTGAAATGTAAGGCCCTAAAAATTTTATTTACATGAATTTTAATTTTTGTCGATTCAGTACAGAATATACATGAGTCTAAATAAAGTTTTGAGGAAATTCATCATGAAAAAATTATGGAATTAAGAGGATTATCATTATGAATATGAGAATGAGTGATGTTAGGCATTGAGGCATGTTAAACAAGTGATATAAATGAGAAAAATAAATTAAAAGGGAGTGTGGATTACTATATATATATATGGGGTTAATTTGAAATTTTAGTATGGAAAAATTATGAAAATGGGTGGAATATCTTTGTTAATATGTGGAGGAGGGGGGGAAAACATTAATCAATGTTAAACAAGTGGAAAATAATTGGAAAATTTATGCAAAAGGGTAAGATGTGATGCATGGCTGTGATTTATGGTAAATTCAAATTTAATTACAAAAAAAATATTATTTAATTGTGAGAGATGACATGATTAATATATATGGAAGTAATATTGGTGGATGTAATCCAAAGAGGACAACTATATATATTACAGGAATGAATTCAAGAGGGTTGGGAAAAAAATCAAATTGGAGTGCATGTGTATAGGCTTACATGGGTAACAGATCACCAAATTAATTAAATAATAAAAGGAGATGGCACCTCATCTCCATCCTCGTAGCCAACCCCCTGTTCACATAAGCTTCTTCCCCAACTTTCAAATTAAAAAATTTCATCTTGTTTTATCCATAAAGATATTGGAAGCAAAAATAAGCACAAGTGATTTATAGTCTATGCTTCAATTATCTCATTGGATTAAGGTGTGACAGCCATCGATTTTTGAAGAACAATTTTTGCAAGTGGAACCCACCAGGGAGAATTTGAAATAAAGGTATGGGATTGTTAAAACAAGTTGATAAACATGTGTATGCTATTGTTTTAGTGAGTAATTGATTAAATCATGTTGATTGAATGAA
>JAYJMB010014817.1:0-45639 GCA_036873735.1 Pouteria campechiana
GAGGACATGCAGCATTGGATGGTTGGCCAGGATTGGAGGTTTGGCCAATATTCTGTTGTGCATATGCCTCTCTTAACCATTGATTTTCAGTCTCAAGTAGCTCCAATCATCGCATTATCTCTTCTATGGAGGTGGGAGCTGGATTTCCCTCAGCCATGTAAGACGTGACAGTTGGGATGAATTGATGTCTATGCATCAATTGGCGGGGAGATGTAGACACTTGATCTTCTCTTCTAGCACTTCTGATAGAGAGTGGAATATTGGGGGAGGCACCATGGACCTAGCCATTGACCTCGTGATGACTCCCTGACGAGGTGGGCTAGGCAATGTTGATGATAAGTTCCCGTCGACCGAAGTGGTGTAGACACTAACAGGTTGCACTTTTCTCTTCTTCTGGTCCCTTTTCCTTGGGCTACCAGAATCGGCCCTTCTTTCTCTCTGTTTTGCCTTCGATGCTTTCCTTGACATCTGTAAGGTGCCTATTCTGTCAATCTCTCTTCTCTGAGAATAAGAGAGACCAGCTAAAGCAGAGAACATATTGTTTTCCCAGTATTTATCCTGGGATGGAGATGGTCTTCTTACTATCGCATTGTGCTTCTCGGATGGCAACTTCCATCCCTCCTTCTTTTCTTGAATGGTCAACCTACGGGTTGATCTCTTCTTGGACCTTCCTTTTTCATCGTCCATCTTCCAGTTTCGTCGGCCGGTTGAACATAACCCTTGGAAGCTTTGCTCTACGCATTCCTTCCAAAGGGGCCAGAAGGTTTGGGATTGAAGGGAGCTCGTGTCTACCTCCCCTTGATTGCATTAGCGAGGTCAACAACTACAACCTTCTTCTATTTTGGGAGAGCGGAGACCCAGGTGCCCTCAGTCTTTGGAGAGTTTGGAGTAGTATTGCAGACAAAGTTGTCTCCAACGATCCTAGGAGCATGAGGGGAAATAGTTTTTCTCCTCTGCCTTCTATTTTTCTTGTGCTTCTTCTCAACCTCATTGTTGGAAGTTGAGTCAGTAGAAGTTACTTCTGGAGCTACGAGGGTGGCGTCCAATGTCGTCAGAATTACTCTGGAAGTTATCGATATAGCTCCGGGCAAGGGGAAAACCAGAGTCACATTCCTCTTGTAGATGGTTGATGCCAGGCCAGTAGGCACCCTAATGAAGGAGTGAAGAACACTCCTGTCAAAGTTATGTGAGGTGTTGACGGCGAAACCGCTGCTTGGCAGAAATCAGAAAGCGAGTGAGGTTGCCATTAGGATTGATCGTGAGAGAAGAAAGAAATGACTGAAGATCTGTAAAGAGCAACAAAAGAGCTTAGTCAGTTTCATGAAAGAATAAAGTCTCTAAGATGCATTAGTATTACTTTTTCTTAAAGATGAAAGGTGGGATCTTTCACGTCAAGTTCACCATTTTTGTAACAAGGATAAAAATCAAACAACAATTACAAGAATTGGTCATCTTTGGAATGAATCAAATAATTTCCATTTTTATTGATTTTCCTTAATTGATTACACTTTCTGTGTACATCAGAAGAATTTTATGTTCACATACTAGACCACAAGTGGTCCTAATTACATCTCCATAATGGAGAAAACCCTTGATTAAAAGAAAAAGTACAATGCATCTTAGAAATCCAAAATAAATCACACACTTTCTCTCAAAAATAAATGTGTGCTATCTTTAGGATCACCGAGCACATTGCGATGACTGGATATTTAGGAGATCGCCTCGAGTCAATGGGCGGATGGGATGACACGGTTCTAGACTAGGTTGCTAGACACTAGGTCAACTAGAAAATGGGTGTTTGATCCAATTGGTTTGTCCCGGGCGAAATCAAGACTAAGTGATTTCTATTGTTTAGACTGTAAGAAATCATAGAGACAGTAGATGTTTTGTGACCCAATTGGCATATCCAGGAAGGACTCAGGTCTGGGTGATCTCTATTATGTTTAAACCTGAAAGAGATCAGAAGAAAATAGGTGACCTAAGTTTGGTTCAGCCTTCTCTCATTGCCCATGAGAAGCTTAGGAAGAGTGGGCCAGGTTAACTGGGTTTAGCTCGGCTCTCTAAATTACCCAAGAGAAGCTTATGAAGAGTGGGACCAGGATGGCTGGATTTGGCCCGGCTCTCTCAATTACCCATGAGAAGCTTAGGAAAAGTGGGTCAGGATGACTGAATTTGATTATTTTGATGAATGGTATATGCTAAGGTTTGACTTAGTGAGTCACGACTCAGTGACTCGGTCCTAGACTCAGGCTTTTGAATGAGTTAGTGAGTGGTGTTTGCTAAGGTTTGACTCAGTGAGTCGCAACTCAGTGACTCAGTCCTAGACTCAAGCTTTTAAATGAGTTGGTGAGTGGTGTTCGCTAAAGTTTGACTCAGTGAGTCACAACTCAGTGACTCAGTCCTAGACTCAAGCTTTTAAATGGGTTGGTGAGTAGTGTTTTCCAATATCCCGTGGAAAACTGCAAGCGGGCGATCTCTGCCATTTATACTGTGAGAGATCGAAGATCCAGACTACATGAATTAAGCCTAATTATACTTTGAGTTAATTAAGCCTAATCATGATTAATACTAATGACAGTGATTAGTGCTATTGACAGTTTTGAGTTAATTTAAGACAATGTCATTAATTTTCTGATCTATGGGACAATTACAGGATTTAAATAGGTTTTAATTTGTTTAGAATGTCTAATTTAGTATTATCCTGTTGTCCGTTGTCCATATGGGACCCACCATTACCATAGCATGGGTGGGAGCCATGTGTGTACCATGGTGAGGCCATGGGAGAGTGCCCTCAGGCAGTAGAGAGATTACTAGTGGCCAAAGGCCACCGGTGTCAAGTGAGGCACCTGCCTCTTAAAGATTCCTCCAGCTCCTTTCCCAAGTTCCAAGAGAATTCTCCTTTTAAAAGTTCTCTCTTCCAAAAAATCCTCTCCTATTCAAGAAGAGGGAGGGGTATTTATAGGCTCTAGGTCCTCCAGGGGTAGTTTAGAAATTTTAGCTCCAACATGGGGGCATTTTGGGTATTTCAGCTCTACCATTGGGGCATTTTGGGAAACTCTTGAAAAATATGTCCAACTTCACCAGTGGGGGCATTTCGAGAATTCCAGCTCCACCATGAGGGCATCTTGGGAAATCCTTTAGAAAATATGCCCAGCTTCACCAATGAGGACCATGGGGGGCATCTTGGGGATTCCAGCTCCACCATTGGGGCATTTTGGGAAATCCTTTGGAAAATATGCCCAGCTTCACCAGTGGGGGCATTTTGGGAATTTTGGCTCCACCATGGGGGCATCTTAAGCATTCCAGCTCCACCATTGGGTCATTTTGGAAATTTTCTTAGAAAATATGTCCAGCTTCACCAGTGGGGGCATTTTGGGAATTCCAGCTCCACCATTGGGGCATTTTGGGAAATCATTTGAAAAATGTCCAGCTTCACCAGTGGGGCATTTTGAAAATTTTGGCTCCACCATGTGGGCATCTTGGGCTTTCCAGCTCCACCATTGGGTCATTTTGGGAATTCCCTTGGAAAATATGCCTAGCTTCACCAATGGGGGCATTTTGAAAATTTCAACTCCACCAGTGGGGGTATTTTGGTAATTTTTGCAAGATGGCTTTGCCTCCCAACTCTGGAATATCTTTGGAATTTTTTCATTTACACCTATGGCCAATCCAAATTAATTAATCATTTAAATTATTTTTAGCAAAATAGACTGCCACGAATAAAGTTAATTGCATATATGCCTATCATAGGTACCATGCAATTAATTTTGACGAAAATACTCCCTTATATATTTTCATATACTATTTTCATATTGCTTATTTACAACAAATCAATTATTGCAATTAATTTTCTTCCCATGTGCATCATCGACTTTCATTCGCACGCTCATAGCATTTTGCTGGATGCACAGGTGAGGAACTCCTGAAGCTTCGGATCACGTCACTAGGCTTCCGCGGCACGTCACTAGCTCCACGACATGTCACCTATGCAGCTGCATGGTTTGCTAGCTGCATGGACGAGGAGGCTGCCACTCCGCAATTTGCTGGCTACTAGAAGGTCGTCGTTCCTCCTGCATGCCACATCAGCCATGTGGCTAGGCTCCTTGGCATACTGGCGTTGGTTGCACGACACTTTAGCTATGAGTGAAGTGATTCTCGCCTCCGCGGCATGTCAACAACAGCGTTGATTTCGCGCCACGCTGGCACTTTTGGTCTGCTCGTCCTACCTGCGCGCCATGCCAGAATGGCTTTGTTAACGTGTTTTTGCTGATGGCGCGTCGTCTCTGGCCAATTCCCACTCACGGTCGCATCAGCTGCATGATGAACCAGTTGCCTAGTCAACATGGCGGCTGTGCGGCCAAACGACCATTTCACTGTCTGTCATCGTCGCTATTCATCCATGGTGTGGCACTACCAGCTAGAAAATCTGACAAACCATCTTCGCAGACTGCTGTTGCCGCTGGCAGCAGACGTTGCTGCTCCCTATGCCATCGTCGTCTTTCTTCTCTGCTGACAGGCTGTTGTCGCCCTCCGTCACTCCGTCAATCAGGCCCAGCCCTGCTGCTACCGAGGTGCATAGAGTAGGGCAGCGTTTCACTCTTCTTCTTGCTGCCGGTGCTGTCCGTCTGCTGTCGAGCGGGAGCGTCATCATCAACACTTGTTTGCTGCCATTACTGCCGGTGGAGAGGGACCAGATGGCACTATCCACTATAGGCCAACGTCGGGTTCACCATCAGATGCCTTGTTCGTGGCTGCCACGGAATAGGGAAGCTGTCTGCTGCCAGCGTTCGTCTGCATTGGGTCACTACCGTTTTTGCCTACCTCCGCCAGCACTGTCCGCCAATCTGACGACTGATCAGATCCCGTCGAATGGCTGGATTCGATTTTACCACACCGGATGCTTGGTCCGGTTGCCAAAGGGGCGTCATTAATGCCAGACCAGCCTCCCTCTTTGGCCGCAAGGTAGGTGGGCGATTTCGCTGGCCGACGACTGAGCGCCTGATCAACTCCACGCATCAGGCTTCTTGAAGTGCACTGACACTTTTAAGGTCCCTTCCCACATCATGCGACCATCCCTGCTAACGAAAAGAATCCTCTGCCCATTGGCCTCCATTCCTTGCGTCGCTGCCAATGGCCAGACATCGCTGCCGCCGATCCGCTACCATGTTGTCGAAGACCATAGGTTGCGTTGCTGCCGACGCGACACCGTTCGACGTAGGCATCACTGCCACCGACCTGTCCGAACACCCTGTTTGTGGCTGCCACGGAACAAGGGTGTCATTCACTGCCTGCGTGCAGCACCGAATTGCTGCCGACCTGCTCGCTAGCATTCGCTGGGTGTCTTGTTTAGCTGCCGGAAGATTTGGGTCGTACATGAGGATCCCACATCTGTAACACTTCGCCGATGATAAGGTGGTCAGGGACGTCGTCTTCGAAGGCTAGCCTGTGTGGCCACGAAGCACGTGAAAGTGCCACTGGAGAGGGTGGCACTCTTCATGCCTTCAACCTCAATGGTGGAAAAGTCCATCTCGAGAGATGGAGTGACACTGGCGTTCCTTTCTGGCGGCGATTACTTGACGGAAGATTTCAACGTCCATGCTTAATTTTCAATTGGTGATTACTGGAACTTGAGTACAGTAAGTGAAGCTAACTCAGAGAGAGGAGTAGGTGCCGTGTTATGGGCCAAACCTCTATAAAATATCTATGTGCTCTATGTTGCGTGATCAATTTTTCAATTATTATAGCACTTTGATTTTTATATTGTCCAAGATTTTAAAAGTTCAATTTAATAACCCCACCTTAGGATGAGACCAATACTAAGATATATGATTATTATGCTAGAAAATTATAGAGAAAAGGTTCAAATTTGACATGGAAACCAAAGGATTATGCACAACAATCTTTCACAGACAATGTCACTAACAAAAATGGACCTGTACTTGGGTACCAAAGAGGCAAAGTATAAGTTTGTGATGAGAATGTAAACTTTTATATTTTATTCCTTTAATATTTAGTCTATTATACTTATTTGGTTCTTAAATATACTCATTATTCTTATTTTTTAATTTAGGAGACAAATGAAGTTGTTAAATGCAAAAAGAAGCTAAGTGGATGATTTTGGATAATTTTAGCATCGCTTCATAGTCTAGGCATAACTCACTCATCGAAACTCCTATTGAGATGATTCAAGATGCTATGAAAAGAAGAGTAAAATATCTACAACTTTTATGTTGTGAGGTTTTAGAGATTCATGATGCATCAAGGAAATTTGAGTGGAGAAAGTGGTTGAATTGGAGACATTTTAGACAGCAAGAAAGCATTGTTGCAATGAGAGAACGCACTAGTGTGTTGCAAAAGATAGTTTCTTTTTAGTAATGATTCTAATATTTTGTGCAAGGGCAACCTGGGAAACCACATAGACATGCAAAATAACCCTAATTTTGGTTATTTAAGGAGGGGAAAACATACAAAACAGAGCTTTTAGCATAGGAAATTCATCTCTCTCTTCTCTCTTTTCATTTTTATTTTTCTTTGTGTTTTCATGACCCTACGTGGCTAATTTCTTATATTAGTCAAGGAAAACTAAAGCCTGAGAATCAATATACTATGAAATCTAATTAGTTTTCATTGTTCAATTTATGCTTTGAGTATTGAATGTTCTTATGTATTTATGATCATGATTGTTGCATTTAATTGCTAGGAGAGCCTACTAGTTTATTATTTATTGTAATCTATTGCTGAATTAGATATCAAATTCATAATTATTTGATTTCTCCAATTTATGAAGCAACTAAGATTTAATAATTTGCTGCTTTAGTAGTTATTAAATCTTAGGAAGAATATTTGACTAAATTAAATGCAATCGCCTGTGCTTGTATTGTTTAGCTTCACCAATCTCTATAAATCTTAAAGATGCTATTGGATTAAACATCTAGTGCTAGTCTAGAGTTGTTTAGTAGTTAGGGTTAATTGGATTGCATATTTTTAATTAACTATGTTTGAATAAGAGATAGGAAAAATAGTTCTAATGGTGAATATTCAAAGTGTGAATCGATTTATACTTGCATCATTGATCAGTTATGAGATTCTAATGGTAGATGTTGACTTGGACCAAGTTTTATTTCTTTGATCGATTTCGCTCTTTAAATTTGAATTATGCTTGAGTTAATTTCTCAAATCCCACCAATTCTTATTCACTTCACATAAAACTAGGCTAGATACTCTCCATGGGATCAACCCTTACTCGCACCACTACAAGTAAATTTTTTGAGTATAGGTTCTAAATTTGGTTACCTACAACAGTACACTAATTTATCATTATAATTATAGGTGAGTTTTAAAGCTAGTACAAGAAATAGTTAGTTCATGGATAGTGGTTGCCCAAGATATATGATTGAAAATAAAGAACTCTTTAAAGAATTGAAGCCAGTAAATGGGGAAATAGTTGCATTTGGCAACAATGATAAAGGATTCATCAAGGGTAAAGGTAAAATATACAATTTGTTCAATACTTATATCGAAGATTTTCTATATGTAGATGGTCTTGAGCATAACTTAATTAGTATTAGCCAATTATATGATAGAGGTCATAAAGTTATATTTGAATGATCTAGATAAAATGTATTTGGTGCAAATGATGATCTTGTGTTCAGTAGAAAAAGGCATAAAAATATCTATTTGGTTCATCTAGATGAAATAATAGGAAAATGTCTAATTACAATCAATGATGACCCATGGTTGTGGCACAAGAGAATGGGTTGCATAAATATGTCAAATATCAAGTCCCTATGGAAGAAAATCTTAGTGAATGGCCTACTAAAGTTAAAATATGATAAGGATCAGATTTACAAAACTTGTCAAATGTCTAAATAGATTGTCATTTCCACCCAAGAATGAAGTGTCTGAATATAGACCTTTAGAGTACTACACATGGATCTATTTAGGCAATCTAACATTTTAAGTCTTAGTGAGAAGAGATATGTATATGTCATAGTAGATGACTACTCTAGATTCACATGGGTGATCTTTTTCATAAGCAAAGATGAGGCTTTCTCTATGTTTTCCACCATTTCAAAGCTTGTTCAAAATGAGAAACCGTTGTCAATTATACCAATAAGAAGTGACCATGGTGGTAGATTCAAAAATAGAAAGCATGTTGATTTTTGTAAAGATAAAGGGATTCACCATAGTTAATTAGTCCCTAGAACTTTATAACAAAATGGTGTTGTGAAAAGAAAAAAATAGGAGAATTCATGAAATGGCAAGAACCATGTTGAATGAAAGTAAATTTTCTAAGAAATTCTGAGGAGAAGCGGTTAACATAGCTTGTCGTGTGTTAAATAAAGTTACCATTAGAGCTATTTTGAAGAAAACTCCTTATGAGCTTTAAAATGGTAGAAACCCAAACATCTCAGATTTTCATTCCTTTGGTTGTATCTACTATGTGTTGAACAATGGGAAGGATAACATTAGGAAATATGAAAATGGGAAGGATAACATTGGGAAATATTTTCATTCAAATTCATAGTAGATACAATAAGAAAACTCAAGTTGTAGAAGAATATGTGCTTGTTAAATTTGATGAATTTGGATTAACTTCAAGAAAGTAAGTTGATAGTGATGTAGATGAAGCAATAAAGAAGATGAAAAAGTTACATTTGGAAAATCAAGGGGGAGAAGAATCTTTAAAGCAAAATGATGAACAAGATCCAGAAAATGAAGAAGAGGTAAGTGAAGGTAATGCTCCCTTCCAACAGTCATCTGATTTGATGTTTATGCATGCCCATTCTAAAGATTGAGTCATTGGTGATATCTATGATAGTGTTAGAATAAGAAGATCCAAGCACAATATTTGTGTCCACTTTGCATTTATTTTTAATGTTGAGCCCACTTGCATTGACCAAGCCCTCAATGATGAAAATTGGATTATTATCATACAAGAGGAGCTAAACTAGTTTGAAAGCAATAAAGTTTGGGAGCTAGTCTCTAGACCGAACCAAATGGGTCTTTAGGAACAAGCTAGATGAAAGTGGACTAGTTGTTAGAAATAAAGTAAGGCTAGTTACTAAGGGGTATTCCCAATAAGAGGAAATTGATTTTGAAGAGTCCTATGCCCTTGTAGCAAGGTTATAAGCCAAAAGGATGCTACTTACATTTCCATCTCACAAGAATTTCAAACTATTTCAAATGGATGTAAAAATTGATTCCTTAATGGGTATCTAAACGAGAAAGTTTATGTAGAACAACTTCTTAGATTTGAATTAGATGACCAACCCAATCAAGTATACAAACCCACCAAAGCATTGTATGGACTAAGGCAAACTCTAAGAGCTTGGTATAAAAGGTTGAGTAAGTTCCTTAGTGATCACAAATTCAAAAAAGGAAATGTTGATACTACATTTTTCATAAAAAATTATGGCATGGATATCTTAATTATTCAATTATATGCAGATGATATTATCTTTGATGCTACTAATAAAGTGCTTTGCCAAGAATTCTCAAGAATCATGTAGGCTAAATTCAAAATGAGCATGATGGGATAATTAAACTATTTCCTTGGACTATAAATCAAGCAAAGAGAAGATAAAATTTATATATGCTAGTCCAAGTACATAAGAGAGATGCTCAAGAATTTCAAGATGGAAGAAGTCAAAACAACAAATATTCCAATGAGCACCTTGACTAGATTGGACAAGGATGAGAAGGATAAACCAGTAGATCAAAAACTTTTCCCTGTATGTTTGGTTCCGTTTTGTACTTAACTGCATCTAGACCAGATATCCTATTCAATGTATGTTTGTGTGCTAAATTTCAATCATATCCAAAAGAGTCACACCTACATGCTATAAAAAGAATTTTTAAGTACATAGTGGACACACTAATTCTTGGACTCTATTATCACAAAGGATTTACCTTTAAATTGTTCGGATACTCAGATGCTCACTTTGGAAGGTACAAAGTTAATAGGAGAAGCACAAGTGGAACATGTCAATTCCTTAGAAATATGTTAGTTTCTTGATTTTCAAGGAAACGAACTAGTGTAGCTCTCTCCACCACAGAAGCTGAATATATAGTAACTGAGAGTTGTTTTGCATAATTGCTTTAGATGAAATAACAACTTCTAGACTATGGTTTGGTCTATAAAGACATTTCTATAAGGTCAACATGCTTAACAAAATATCAAGTGTTATATTCATGCACTAAGCATATTGAGATTAGACATCGATGAAACAACAACTTCTAGACTATAGTTTGGTCTACAAAGACATTCCTATAAGGTGTGACAATACTAGTGCAATATGCTTAACAAAATATCAAGTGTTATATTCATGCACTAAGCATAATGAGATTAGATGTCATTTTATTAGAGACCATGTAGGAAAGCTTGATCTATGTTTAGAATATGTGCCTACTAATACCCAACTCACAGATATGTTTACTAAACCATTGTCATTAGAGAGTTTCTATAAAATTAAAAGAGAATTAGAAATGATCGACACAAACACATAGGATCGTGCATTATCAAAATTGAAAAGCGATGTGTGTTTATGAATATTTGATTGAAAGAAAATTGGGAAAATATATTGTTAGTGATAATCTATATAAATGATGTGATGAATACTTGAAGATTATGATTAGAAAAATAATAAGGAAGAACTTAGAAAATAGAAAAATAAAAAACTCAGGAAAATACGATTATGGCACTAGAGCCGCTTGTACCCTAGGCAAATATGTTGGAGGCGCTTGCCGATTCAAAAAGTGGTTAAACCCCTTTGTGCTAGTTCATTTGAAACTTCGTATATTCTTCCCTCCTACAGTCCCATCTTCCCTAGAACTTCAACCCATTCAAAGATTTATAGATTTTCCCTCACCCGAGCCCATTCTCTTCACTTCACATGCTCCTTTAGCCATCATGGCACCCAAAATAGTGGTTTCCAAACCCTAACAAGGAGTGAAGCAGCCCAGGATGCGAGGGGGGACATCCTTATTATGAGGGACCACATCCTAGGTCTCCACGAACACTAGGAGACTCTGCCTTACAAGTTGATCTCAAGGTAATGTCTCTCAACTGATACATTCCATAGATCATGGTAGGTCGAATGAGGAGGAGGCTGAGATGAATGTGAGAGATGTTGGGGTAGACTACATATTGTATGACTTGGCATCCTTGCTAGATATGATGGATGGAAAGGTCTCCAATCCTAAATTTCATCCCCAGGGCCTTCCAACTTATTACTTGTATAGAAGGAAGAAAAGAAAAAGTCTATACCAATATGCTTGGTTGACCTATCCACATTCTTAAGAAACTAGACTTTGATTTTTTGGACAGATGCAAGTCAAATATATGGGCTATGATCACCTACTGAAGGTGGAGCATCCTGATGGAGTATGATGCCCCTATATATATAATGAACTGGTACTGATATTTTATTTTAATTGGAACCCTAGAGACAACAATAGCTTTGTAAACAGGGTAAAGATTGAGTTTTGCACTTAAGTCACTTGATGAAAAGTTAGAAGAGATTCTTGTTGTGCCCTAGCAGGAGGAGGAGCCAGGCTTGAAGAGTGAGGAACTCTTCAATGACTTACTAAATGGGTCATTAGGAACAATCTAAAATTACACTCACTCATTGCTACATGAAAATAAATGACCTAACCATTGAGATGAGGATGGTAAGAAAGGTCATAGAGAGTGTGATTATACGAAAGCTATCAGGAACTGAGCAAATTGTTGTAGTTAAGGCTAAGGTCCTTTATATGTTTTATCATTACAAGTATGTTAGCCTGCCTAAGTTGATCTTCAATGCCTTTAGTTATATGACCTACAGGATAGACCATGTAGTCTGATATGGTATATGATTGACAAAAGTCTTTTTGCATTTACCAATTCCCACATTGGGCGAGTCAGTTCTCACCATGTCCTCACACAAGAAGCACTGGGTTGGAGATCCCTCCTCAAAAGAATGCATGTAAAGGAGGAGGACTACTTAGAGGAGATGGAGGATAAGCATTTAAAAGATATTTCAAAGGATGAGGAACTTGGAGAGGAAGAAGAATGTGGGGTTAGAGTAGACAGTGCACACTCCTAGGGAGGAAGATGACAGAGAGAGAGAGAGAGAAAGAATAGATACAACAAGAGAGCCTATTGTGGAGTGAGTATCTTCATCCTCATGTGCACATTCCCCAATCCATCCACCATCTCATCCCTTGTATGCTTTTGCTAGGCTTGCATTTGAAGTCAATGTGCTTAGAACAAATTGTTAGTTCCCATAATATGGCTTAATCCAAAAGAGGAGGGGTGAATTGGGTATATAAAAATTCATTGCTTAAACTCTGTTGGATCATTCCCCTCTTTTCGTGCTTGTGTGTGGTGTAATGCAAAGTAAATAATAAATAATACATGAAAGATAAAATAATCAAGCAAACACACACACAAACAACACTATTTTTATAGTAGTTCAAGAACCCCGTCCCTAAATCTACTCTTCCGAGAGTACAAACTCATTTTGCCATGGGTTCTACTATATCCCATATAATGGAAATACAAAGTGTTCCGAGCACTCTTTTAGATTCCAGCTCTTGGGGGTGTAAACAAGTGTTCCTAACACTCTTCTAGATTCCTAATCTAGGGGGCATAAACATAGTGTTTCCAACACTCTTCTGGTTTCATGAGCTCACCAAGAAACTCATTAGTTTTGAAGATTATTAACAAACTTGTTATTTTTCTAGAGCTCACCAACAACTCTCTAGCTTCAAGATTACCAAAAAACTTATACACTTTTACATAGTATTTCTCTCAAGCACAAGGGAAGATATGATCTCTTTATAGCTCTATGTAATACAAAGATCTTCCCATAATGTAAACTGATGGTGATAAAGATATGCAGATTTAAGCTTAAGGATAGATAACTAAAGGTTTAAGCTCTTGTCCAAGGGTGGAAGGATTTGCATAAGCTTAAGTACATCTGAAAAGTATTCCTTCACCAACATTGAACCATTCCATCTTTTCTCCTTAGATAGCTTCTTCATAATTTCAATTGTTGGAGAAGATGGGTTCTGTTGAATGCAGAAATGAGAGCAACATTGAATGAATAAGACCATTGAGATTTTTTGTCATTGAAGTCCATGCCTTTCTAATTTGTCTTGAGATGCTACCTCATTCAAAGAGGAGGATGAGTTTTGTTAAAAGGTATTCCTTGTTTGACTTGTCAAAGCTTCGGAAAACTTGCAGTGCAGGTTGTTGCCGGAAATGGTGACTGATATAAGTCTACAAAATGACAGAACGAGTGCAGATGTCATTTGAATGCTAGTCACATAAATTGACTTTCTTCTAATAAGTCATAGCCTCTCTCTGTCTGCATATGTCTGTCATAAGTTGTAGATGAGTTCTTCCATAGGTTTGTCTCTCAGTTGAACTTCCACAAGAGTGATTTTTCTATTGCAAATAGCAGATAAACTTTGAATAGCATAGATTAAGTTGAACTAATTGATAAACAAATTCTGCATTGTCTGCCTAAATTCTTCTAGAAGATTTATCTATTGAATAATCCTTCGTGCATGTGCTTTGTCTATTGTGACTAATAAATGAACTTTGGATGGCACAAACGAAGTTAAATTGGTTGATTAACAGACTCTCATTTCTCTATATGAACAGATGAAGTGTGATGTTCTTCTTTTGTTCTTCATTATCTGTTGGAGGTAACAGATAAAGCTTGCTTTATCTTGCTCGAACAAATGAAGGAGAGTATTTATCTGATGTAAGCAATAGATAAACTTTTCTTTGCTTTTTCTTAGATGAAATATTCTACACACTGTATGTGGGTTTGTTTGATGCAATCTGTAGTCAAACGTGTCTTTGTCTGTTGAAGTCCCTTTTTGGTCCAAGTGGCTCTTTTTCTGTTTAGCTTCATCTATGCTCACTGTGCAACTTCTACTTCATCTTCAGTTTTGGCTGATGCTTTATTTGTAGTAAGTGACAAACAAATTTTCATCCATAGATGAAGCGAAGCTTTTTAACTGTTCTGCACTTTTCGAGTAACAGACGGGGTTTATTCTTGCAACTTCTTTCTTTCTTCAATTTTCATTTATCTATCTTAGCTCATTTGAAGTTACACTCTCTTATCTATTCTTATTGTATTTTTGTCCTCAGACTAATCCATTCTTCTAACTATGATCAGACAAAGTTTTTTTCTTTTTATCCATGATTTTCTGGGCAGTAATATTTTCTTACTTCCTTGTTTGAGTTTTTTTATGGAGCTTCTTCTTCTTTCTTTATCTCAAACAAACTTTGTCTGGTCGGTGTAGATAGTTTAAATTTCTTAAACAACTTTATGCTTCTTCGGCCATGGCTTCATCTTCAACTTCTGTTGCTTGCATTTGTCTATTGAAATTTTCTTGTTATATTTAACAAACAACACAAGCTCATTGTAGTGTATCTTCGAGGCCTTGTTTTCTTCCATTGCTTTTGTTCATTGAAGCTTCCTTAGAAAATACAACCTTTCTTGTTGCTTGTTTCAAACCTTCTATTTTCTTCTTCTTCTTCCATGATTCTTATCAGTTCAGCCCCTTTGGAACATAGTAGATAGTTGTGGCAGTTTGTTGCTGATGGTCATGATCCTGCACTTGAACTTTTCTGCACTTGCTACGTTGTTAGCTTTCATATTCATTAACATAATGTATTTTATCCTCATATGATTTAATTATATTGTAGAGCAAGGATAATATATATCTCTATTAAGTGCATAATATGAAAGCTTAAGTAATTATGGTGCTTAGTATGATTTGACAAATTTTTGCAGTAAAAAAAATTAATGTTACGCACACAATAAAGTGAAGAATATATACTTATGTAATTAAAGATTCATGATTAATATTTATCAATTCATAATCATATATATGATTGTTAGAGATTTCAGCATTCAAACTTCTTATCTAAATATAAGTTTTGTTATCATCAAAATCATATACAATAATATTGACACAAATGTTACTCAGCTTAGAGTTATTTGGGACATCTCTAAAGAGTAGCAAGAAGTAAGAGAGCCCTAATCTTCATTTATTCACAAGCAACAAAAGCATTCAAGCTTTCAAGTACATAACCTTCAGGTTCCTTATTCAAGGCTACCAAATACCACTTGGGGAGCACTCTCTCTCCATTCAAAGCAACTGTTTAAAGCTTCTTCAGTCTTCACCTACACTTTATTTGAAGCACTCATTAAAGTATAATATTCATTCTTCTTATTTACCTTTGGTTTGAGCCTTGAGTTGATATTGGAGACCAAACTCAGGAAAAGCAATATTGATTGTTGGAAGGTGACTCACAATTAATTTGCTAGAGTGTATTCATGCCCCCTTGAGCTAGAATCAATAAGATTGTAAAGACACTAATTATAATACGCCTCCTTGAGCTGAAATCAAGAAAAGTATTATGTCTACTAATTTGTATATCACTGACAATATAGTGGAACTCAAGACACTAAGGAGAGTGCTTGGAAGAGTAGAGTAGAGAAAGTATCTCAAACTACTCTAAAAATCTTTATCTATAGTGTGATTATCTTTCTTACTTACATCATTATCTCGATTGAAATGTTAAGAGAGTTTTAATCTTCAAAGGGGTTTCTTTAGAATTTTTATAAACTCAATCTACCCCTTCCCTCTTAGGTTGTGCCTAGCTAAAGGGACCAACATTAATTGTTATCATTAAAACTTTATTCCCATATGATTTATTAAGATGCTAAGGTTATCATACTCCACATTTAGTTAATGCTTATAAACAAATGAATTAGTACTAGTAATCTCACACTGATTGCAAATATTGAGATACTTAGGATCATTTATAAGAAATTTGTTATAAGCTATATGATTATGAGTGAATCTATAAACAACAAAAATAAAATCAATAATATACTAAGCTCATTAGAAATAAGTGAAAGTGACTCATATAGCTCTTATTAATTATCTTTTCAACTCAAGTCAACTCACATTAATGTAATATAGTAGCTTCTTATGATCTTAAATAACCACTATCTAATATGGCTATTTGTTAATTATGTTTTCCAATGTTATCAGAACTGGACTGGTGATTGAACTAGTTAGGTGTTCGATTCATGGTTCAACTAGTTTGACTAGCCAATTCAACCAGTTGAAACAATTTTCCTTTCAAAAAAATAATACAACATGATTTCAAAAAATCTAAATTATAGATATTAATTTATATATAGATCTTTTGTATAATAATATACTATTTCAATTCATTCTTTTATTTACTAATAATATTAAAATGTTTTTTTATTGGACTAAATCAGGCTAGACCGGACTGGTCAATTGATCGACTCACAATCGAACAGGTCTAGTCCAGTTTTAATAGCACTGATTTTTTCAAGTTAACTCATATCAAAGTAGTACTAGTGGCTTCTTAAATGACATAAACTTAAGCTAAATTACAAACTAAATATTCAGGCTTTTTTCCATTCCCATTCATAAAGTTTACATGTTTAACATAGATTTATTAGCACACATTCACCTTACATGCTAGTTAGACTAGCTTGATTCTGTTTTTAAGCAACAATTAGCATTCTTGAGGTCGAGTCATCAGTTTCAGAATGTATTCCTGACCAATAGCATGTAGTCCAATAGTTAAGTTGCTTAACATGATAGCAAGGGTTACTTTTCATTAGATAATACATACCTAGCTTAACGAAACATAGAGTAAAAAAGATAAAAGATCGTTCATCTTTTTATTTATTTTATATAAAAAAGTTTAATTTCTATTTTTTACATAAATTATTGTCACATCTCGCCTTCCGAGGTGCAACCTTCCATTTTGCACTGTATTTCATCTCGAACTACCCACTTTTAAGATGAGGGTACTCAAGTCCCATTCCGGGTCACTTTGCCCTGAGGTATATATTTTCCTTACAAATTCCCAATTTAAGAAAATATTCTACCAAAATTTTGGTAGATTTTACCCTGTATTATCAATATTTAAAACCTAATATACATCACCTATCAAATAGGTTCTAAATTTCAATATAAAATATGATCTTGTACATTTGTCATCAAATATAACAATTGAACTAAAATCATAAAGTATTATCAAAACTTACTAAGTTGGCCCATTTTTATCCACAACTCAAAACCTGCTTTGCCCCCATGATGGTAATAAACAAATCTATATAAATGTCATATACATTTCTATTCCTATCATAACATGCCATGTGATTACATTTAATATACAATATTCTGATTTTCAATTACAATTATACAATGATATTATCATTACACAAATACACACAAAGGGGTACCAACCCCAATCCATCAGACATCATAAGTCTTCAATTTTTCTCATAAATCCTTTGCTTGCCCTGTCAACTAAAAATATAAATAAGAAGGCATGAGTCCGGGCAACTCAGTATGTAGACAAATGTCTTAGACTACAATTAATCCACCATTAGCACATTTCATATCAAATAATCCATATCCATCATTATAAATAAGCACAAACAGATACACGTTCATCAATTAACATTGAATAAAGAATTCCATGTTATTTCCATTCAATCAATCAAGCTCACATTGGACCAATTTTCAAATTAAACATATCACAAAGGGATCTTCTCTATCCCTCCCATTAGACATCAAAATAAACCCAAAGCATTGAATATTCCAATCTAAGGGATAATCAGTATCCTTAACAAATCAAACCACATTAATCTTAAACAAATATGGGATATTTACTATCCTCAGTTAAATATATATATATATATATATATATATATATATATCTCAATTCATACAAATGGGATAATACCCTGTTTAACATAATTTAGGTTATGGCTTAAAAACATGCCTCACATGTTCGATTCATTCCAAACAAGTCTCAAAACATTATAAGTCATGCATCAAACATTTCTCCCATGATAATTTCATAAAATTCATAAATTTTCCCAATTTTTACTATTTACAAAAACCTAACAAGCTAAAAAAATTTAATTTCTATGGCCAAATTATTTCCAATTTATGATAATTAACTTAATACTCATTTTTCTCATACTTACTCATATCATTTTCTTCTAAAAATCACTTTTCCAAAAACTATATAAAACCCTAATTTACAAAAATTAAATTTTTTGGATGGGATAAAGTAGCTTACCTTAAATCCAAGTGTAGTTGTCAACAATGAACAAGAATCCATGCTAAAGACCCAAAATAGCACCTTCTAATTAAATAAAATCAGATCTTTTTCCTTCTCCCACCATCTAAACGACCGTAACTTGGGTTTAGGGGCAAAAGTAAGCAATTTTCTACCTAAACAAAGAATTTTCCAAGTTCATGTGGCATAATTTCGAGCTAAACGGGATGGGTTCCAAAGCCAAAGCAAGAAGAAAAAGAGATGGGATGGAAATGAGGCAAAATAGAATGCTTTTGGGGCTTAAAACATCACAATTGTTTGGTACTCTGGCATGCTAAAGAACCCTTACGGTGACAGAAAAAAAGCCTTGCTATGGTAAGGTCTTGCTGGATGGCCAAAATGTGCATTTCTGAAGCCTTGCCGCCGTAGAAAATGACCTTGCTGCAGTAGAAAATTTTCCTTATCACAGAAAGAAAAAGTCTTGCCATGGTAAGGTCCTATTGGGTACCAAAAAAACATGTTTTCTGGAGGCTTGCCGCGGCAGAGAAAAGCCTTGCTGCAGCAAGCTCTTTCTGTCCGACATAGTGATAGTATTTTAAACATAACTTTTGCATACGATGTCCAAATGATCTAATTTTTGAGGCATTGAAAACTAACTTTAAGAGATACAACTGTTATATTAACAAAATTTTCAAAATCATCCCCCAATATGTCAAAAATTGTAAGAAAGTTGACCCATTTCATTCATCTCATTATTTTTCAGTCATTTGGAACAACTTTGGTATATTAGTCATAACTTCCTCATATGACATTGGAATCACGTGATTTTTCTTCCATTGGATAGATAATGTCATGACCTACAACTTTTATATTAAACACATTTTTAAAATATTCCATTATCGATTTCAAAAATCAATCACAATGATCCCTTTTTCAAATTCAGCATTTTTATAATACACACTTGTGCCCCTTTAGTTTTCTTTCAAATTTTCTACTTTTCTCTCATCTATCATCACTAAACTTTTAATAATTTTATTTTTTATTAATTTCATGTATAATTATCCTCAAATAATCATTTAAGAAATTAATTCTCATCCTAAATTCAAATAATAACTTATCTATTGCAATAAGCTATTTAATTTCTGAATTTGTACTTAAACAAAATCATCAATACCCCCATTTCCCATAAAATACTTTAAACATCATAACTATTGCCTTTCAAATATCATATAACATTAAATGGGACATGTTCATACTATTTTCCATCTTGTTTGAGGTCAATTGTAAAAAATCACTTATTCAGTTCTTTTTGACCAAATTTTCCGCTATAAGTGACTCCATAGTCCATTTTCATTACAAAATTAATCAAAAATTAAACTAATATTTCACACATATTACAATACACATAATAACTATCTTAGGCCATTTATTGATTATAACTATGCTTTTTTACAAATTCACCATTTCAGTTCTTTTTCTTTTTATAGCCGTTATATAATTTAAATTAATAACATTTATGAATTTCAAACATCAAAATCTACCCATATCCACATAATTAAATTTCTATCACATCAAACATTATATAAGGCTATTCATATATGGCATAAACATATTTTTGCTCAATTTCACTACTTAACTTCTTTTTCACATAACCTTCAACTTAATAATTCAAAATTCCAAAATTATATCAAAATTTTGATTCAATATCTCATACATATCACATTATATGTAACAATCATACTACATTGGTCATTCAAGTCATATACATGACTGTACTCAAAATCACCACTTAAGTTCTTTTTCACTTAAAACTACTAACGAAGTCATTCTCTTTGTTCAATTCAGTTTTACATAACAAATTTCTTTATAAATCACTGTTCATCACCTCAATTCCACATTATGCTTAAATGCTAAAAATTCTCTTCATTTTCAACATTCATTAACGCCCAAGGTGTTACAATTATACCACATCTCTTATAAAAATTAATTTTAGTAATTCTTAATCATTTCCAAATGTTATAGATTACAATCATTTTTGGGATTCACTTTCGACTTGGGAGGTTGTATTTCCTTCTTCTGCCATAGAATCGATCATTCCCACTCTATTCGTTAGTAATGGCTTCACGAGCACTGTAGAAACGTGGTGGGACTTGGTGCATCCAAAAGAATTGTTTAAGGGCTTCACGGGTGGCTGATAAGGATTTCTTTGCCTTGTCTCAAATGTGTCACATTAAGATTCATGTTATTCAATTAAATAGCTGGGTGAGGATGCCTTGTTGATATTCATAAGATTAATAACTATGTTAAACAACACCATGGTAAAATCCAACCTCAAAACTATCAGAACTAATTATTTACTGTGTAAAATCTCTTGAAGCCAGCGATTTCTCGGTGGTGCAACCACCCTTCAAACTCTTTTACTAGCTTCTTTCCCATCTTATGAATTAGCAAGTGCAAATAAAATTGGAGCAGGTTTGTAGCATTCCCCATTTCAGGTTGTTGAGAATTAACGTTCATTGACAGAGTAGTACCTCGATTTTTTCCTTGACCTAATTTGTACGCGAGGTGTTCAGAGACATAATTTCTTATGGAAATATCATGTACAAGAAAAATATTGGCATTCAAAAGAATTTCCATATTAACCTATAATATAAATTAACAATTGTAAAATAGTCAATTTTTTTCACATTGAACCCATAAAAACCCCTTAAATTAAAATAAATTAATAAGTCAAAAATATTTAAAATACAGTTAATCATCCTATGGAACACGAATTTTGCAAAATATATATACCATTTTCATTAATAATTATACAATATCAAAAGCGTGTAAAAGATAAAAATGCTTTCATCATCTTATTAATTATCAAATTATTTTCTTCTTTTTTCATAATGCCTTAAATTTTACATTGTTTTCTTATTTTCTAATTCTTTTACAAAGTCCAAGGCAGACCCTAAGAAACTCCTGCATCCAAAGCCCAAAAATAGCGTAACCTTATGTCCTAATGTAGCAGCTGCCAATCGAGTTGCGTGCAGAAATCCTTATGTAGGATGGAAATGTGTGCTTAGCAAGTATGTCAGCTTGGCAGAAGGGCACAAACCACAGATTGTTTAGGTAGGCCTTAATGTATTTGAGAAAAAGTACGTTTACCCAAAGGGAATTTCTTATTTTCTCATCATAAAGGAACTCACCACGAAAAATCACTGGGAATTAGGATAGAAGGCTCAAATGGATTTTTAGCGACGCTCAAATGGAATTTTGAGCGTTTCTTAATTTTCTTCCTACAGTTTGGAAGTCGTCCTTGATGATTTGTCAAAGTTCAACATAGGCACCCGACACATATTCTACTAACTGACAGCACGTGCTATGCAGTTTTGAGTACGTTTCAGGATTCATTTTCAGTCGTTTCCGATGGAAAACCGAAAAAGTTAATAGTGGGTAATTTTCACAGGTATCCTGAGTTTAGAATAAATTGCGTAATTTCGTTTGTTGCAAATACATTTTCAAGATCTGTGTTTAGTCTTTCATACATACTCCTAACATTACAATCTATCGAAAAATCGTCATTAAGTCAGCAAACTGATATGAATTGACCAAAATACTCCAAATAACTCATAAAATTCTAACGAAAATAAAAAATTATATAAAAATTAAATAAACAATTAAAAATAAAATATACATTAAAAATAATTATAATAAAATGTAAAAATTTATTTTTTTATGCTAAAATGAAAAAACTGACTTTTTTAAATTTTGGGTTAAAAGTTTTTGAATCAATTTAATTAATTTTAATGCCATCCACTTATTTAAGGGCTATTTCCAAATGGAGTACGATGTTAAGAGTATTCATGAAAGACCAGAAAAATCTCTAAGGTGCGAAGAGCCATATTACACAATGTGAGGTACAAGTTGATCGAAGCTTAGGGGCACCCATGAAAATTTCCCTTAGGTTGTACTTGGTAACAAGAAAAAGAAAAAAGAATGAAAACCTTTTTACTTTTTTTTATCTTTTTTTATAAATTTTTTAATGCAATTTAACATTTTAACTATTTAACAACTCTTTTTTTTCTTCACTATCATCTATATTTTTAATTATTATTTTGTATCTTTCTATATAAAAAAATTATTTATTTTATTTTTATTCACTTTATTTTTAATTATTATCATTAATTACATCACATCACTCCCTTTCTTTTTCTCTCCCTTCTTTACATTTCTTTTTTTACTTACATCTTTTACTCCTTCCCAAATGAAAGATCCTAATCCAACAACCTGGCCATAGCGCCCATAAAGCTAGTGGTAGATTTCAAGGAATTTTGAACACCTTTGTTCAACTGTTGTCTTTGCAATTCTTATATAACAAGGTTGGTGTTTGACACCACACTCTCAATTCATCATCAATATGTAAGAATCCAGTTGATGCTCCAAAGCACCCAAAATCTCCCAAAACACCCTATTTAATTGGTTGGGGGAAAAAGAAATATTAAGTTCTAAAAAAATTCCATTAACTAGAGTATTGAATTGAGATATAACAATAGTAAACATTTTATATATTTTTCATCATTATCTATATTTTCAATCATTAATTTTATCTATTTTAATTTCATTCATATTGTAAATTATCACAGAGATAATTTAGGAGAAGGTACATACCTTATAATGCGGAAGTGTAGGATCTAATCGATTTGCCTTATAAGCCTCTTTCTCATTTTATAGGGCGGTGTCACGCCCCGCCTTTCAAGGTGTGACTCATATTTTGCACTGTATTTTACTTAAATTTGCCCACTTTTAGGGTAGGGTGCTCGAGTCCCATTGTGGAACTCGACTAGTTTCTATAGGAAAATGGACATCATATCTCCTAAATTATTAGGGTTTAACTTGTACAATTATTTATCAAATATAATAAAACCACAATATAATTTCTAAAACACACACACTTACCCACAACCCAAGATCTGGTAGAATCATGATGGCAATCTACATCCTTAAAATTTCATTAATAAACTGATAATTAAATCATTAAGACTTGCCATTATATCTTATTATACATCCTTTGAATCCATTAAATATAATACAAATACACAACCAATTACAATTCTAAATACCATAATTAAAGAGTCTTCAATCTTGTTCAACAATCCCAATCCACATTTGGGAAATCTTTACCTGGCCGGTAAGCTAAAAAAAATAAACAAGAAGGCATGAGTCCGAGCAACTCAGTAAGGAGGCATGTAATAACAAAATATAGTCAATAATCAAGATACATTATATTCATTTCCAAAACAAATTCAGTTCATGATCAATATTGCTATATCTAAAACATTCCATCTTCATCATCACAATTATCAAATTTCACAATTTACATATATTTCAATGGAATAATTCGTCCCTTTCGACAGACATCCATAAACAAGAATAATGACACATACAGTGGGATATGTCATAACCCCAACAGCCAAATATTCATGTCATACTCAAAACATTGATAATTTCAATATAAGGGATACTTACTATCCCTCACAACCAAATAACATCAATTCTAATCAAACACAAGATATCTATTATCCCTATCCAAAACACATGCTCGAAAATAAATAAATGAAATATTTATCCCCATATTAGTCAAAGAAGGGTGCCTTCTTACTTCAAATTATTAGCTCTCAACCATTCTTCTAACTCTACACCTTTTCATCCTTCTTAGATCATCCTATATAGGGTAAAATCTCATTCATTACAAACGTAGCTCAAACTGATTTCTTCTAAACCAATGATTATAATTTATAGCTAAATCCATATATCTCAATAAAGAATCTTTAAAAAATTTTCATATTTAACTATATGAAATCAAAATCCTTATACAACATAATTAACATGCTATTAACCTTAATAATCAAAACAAACCAGCTAATTAAGTTCTCAACTCACCTAATTTGTCACTTAAACATTTTATAGTCAAAATCGTTTTTAACTCAAATTGGGTCTTTGTCTAAAAATCAGATTTTTCATTCCCAAACAACCCAAACAAATCTCAAAATAGTCTAATTCATGTCTTAATCATTTTTTCCATAATTATTACTTATAACTACTAAATTGGAAAAAAATTATTGTTCACAGATTGGGTAGAAACTCTAGCAAGCCAATCCATTGATTTTTATGCCCAAATTAGTTCTAATATATCACTAAGCATAGTTAAATTGTTTTCTCCATGATTATCACATCAATTCTATATAAAATTCCTAAAATCTCATTATTCATAAAACTTACAAAACCTCAACTAACATAAAAATAGAATTTCAAAATCGGATTTTCGTTCACTACCCATCGTGTAAACATTAAAACCCAAGCTAGAAGAAAGGCTTGAGTGACTACCCATCTAAATCATAATGTTCCCTACCTAATCAAGTAAATAATTTAGCTAAATGGAGTCTAAGACATAAGAACTACATTAGGAAAGAAGAACATAATGGAAAAATGAAAACTGAATGAGTTTCAAGCTTTAAAAAATTAACTTTTCGGGTACTCTGGCACATCATCGCACCCTAGCCATAGCAAGGTCTTCCTGGATGGCCAAAACATGCAATTTTAGGGCTTTGTTATGGCAGAAAATGAGCTTGCCATGGTAAAAAAATTGTGTTGCCATGGCAAGGTCTTGCTGGATGCCAAAATCTTGATTTTTTGGTGGCTTGCCGTGGCAGAGAAAAGCCTTGTCACAGCAAGCTCTTTCTGTCTAATATATTGATAGTAATTTTATCATAACGTTTACATACGATATCCAAATGACCTGATTATTGAAGCATTAGAAAGATAACTTCAAGGGCTACAACTTTTATGACAATACCATTTTCCAACTCATCCCACAAATATGTCAAAATGTTTCATAAATTTGACCTATCTCATTCATCTTGTTATTTTTCTATCATTTGGAACTACTTCAGTATATTAGTCATAACTTTCTCATAAGACATTAGAATTGAGTGATTTAATTTCCATTGGATAATTTCATGACCTAAAAATTTCATTTTGAACACATTTTCAAATTAGTTCATTATCTATGTCAAAATTCAATCATAATGAACTCTTTTTCAAATTCAGCATTTATACTTATGAGAAATCACCATAGTGCCCTTTTTACATAAAACATTTCAAATCTTCAAATAATTACTTCCCACACATCACATACATGAAATGAATTATGTTCATACCATTCACTATCTCATTTGAGGTTAATTGTCAAGAATCACCTATTTAGTTCTTTTTAACCGATTTTTCTGTCATAAGAAATTTCATAGGCCATTTTATTCCAAAATGCATCAAAAACTCAAATTGATGTTTCACACACATTAAAATACACATAATAATTATCTTAGGTCATTCACATTGATTATTAATATGCTTTTCCCCAAATTCAACATTTTAGTTCTTTTTCTTCTTATAACCATTACATAATTTAAATTGATAACATTTATGAATTTCAAGCATCAAACTCTACCCATATCCACATAAGCAAATTTCAATCACCTCAAACATCATATAAGGCTATTCATAATGTCATAAACATGCTTTTGCTCGATTTCACTACTTAACTTCTTTTTCACATAACCTTCAACTTAATAGTTCAAAATTTCAAAATTATCTCAAAATTTTGATTCAATATCTCATACACATCATATTATATATAAAAATCATGCTACATTGGTCATTCAAGTCATATACATGACTTTACTCAAAATCACCACTTAAGTTCTTTTTCACTCAAAACTACTAATGAAGTCATTCTCTTTGTTTAATTTAGTTTTTCATAACAAATTTCTTTATAAATCACTATTCATCACCTCAATTTCTCATTATGCTAAAATGTAAAAAATTCTCCTTATTTTCAACATCCATTAACACCCAAGGTGTTACAAACTCCCCTCCTTACAAAATGTTCCATCCTCAAAACTTTCAATGCTAAGTAACTGAATCATGCAATCAAATCATATCAAATTGGGTTTAATCCAATCAAAGTAGTCAAATCATCTGATGCCAATAACAATAAAGCTTTCTAGCTAAAAGTTTGTTATTCTACTCATGTTTGAACCATTTCCACCTCTATTTTAGCCAATCTATCTTGGTTCTTTCATTCTATTCATATGGTCATACCAAAATATATCCCATACTAATTCCAAACCAATGTATCTATAAAAACAATATAATTCACCTACCATCAGCTAATACCATGCTCAAAAGGTCATAACAAAGTGGTCTAAACCACACCCAGGTGGCAGCCATAATCAAATGGGCAAATAAAGTGGTCTAAACCACAATCAAGTGGTAATCATTGTCAAATACGGTGATCTAAACCACATCAAGTGGCAACCACCATCAAGTGGACTCAGCTGGCTTACAATGTTGATGTGATCCAGTCCATCCCTACAACCCCTACTACGAATGTTACAACATAATCAATATCATCTCTGGTATCTAGTCGTCATTGCAACCCAAGGATTGCAAGTTCTCCATCCACACCTACTAAATAAGTAAAGGAGTCCCACATTAGGTTGATCAGGCCTCTTAGCTATCAAAGGCGGCATCAATCAAACAAATAGGGCCCAGAGAGGGGCAGAATCCCAAATAACCAAATGAACTAGCCTGGCAGGTATTCAAACCTCAAATTCACAATGATCAAATGCTGACAAGCATCTAAATTTTAAATACTATTAATCATATTCCAAGAGGCATCCAAAACCAAGTCTCAATCAATTAGCCAAATGTGTAATTACTAATCATATAATCAAATGTCCAAATCTCAATCAAATAATCAAAAGGCCAACCTCGGCCCAATCATCAACATCCAAACTTACCAAATAACCAATTGGTCAAGTCCTATTTCAATAGTCAAACCCAAACAAAATGAAGTCTCCACAATATTCACGTCTCCATGTCATCCCGGCACCATGAAAACTCTAGTCATTCTAACATCACACAAACCCAAATGTCTCATAAGGCATATCCTACAATTTCACATCAAATATATACAATGCTTCATCAAACCGTCCAATCATTTATTTATAGCCCATATCAACATTAAATGTCAACCAATTTCAAAATAAGCATCCAAACTCAATTACATACCAATTATATTCTACCTAATGTCTAAATCTCAACATGTATTCCCATTCAAGCATGCATCCAAATTCTCAATCAAATAATTCTAAAAGTATACAAATTCATTAATCATAATTTACATCATTTCATCATACTATACCTTATCACAATAACATTGCAATTCCACAAATTACTCAATGAATAACTTTCTAAATAAATACTTAAAATACAAACTTGTATCCCTCTAACTCATAACATCATAACCAACTATAACCATAAAACACTAGAAGCCATACTCAAAATTTCTTATATACATTCAATTAAAATAATTCAATAGCCAACGAAAGTCACACAACCATTTTTGATCAAAGGAGTCCAATGATTCCATCACAATTCAATTAAACAACCAAACCAAATTGAATTACCAACACTTATTTGTGAAAATTTCACAGTTTCATCATTTCAAATCCACATAACTTGTAAAGAATTAACAAACTAATTATTCAAACAAGATGCATATAAGCATCACCACGCTTCACTGTGCTACCCTGATCATCATAAATATTTGTCATCTCATCTTAATTAAACATTGAATCAACTCATATTTAGACCATCACTTCACCATTTCTATCAATTCATCATTTTGATCAATTCGTTAGTGCCTCAATTCCCTAACTCACACCTTTAACATACAAATAACATTTCTTTTCTATTTCTATGTTCTTCCATATTTCTCAAAAGTTTATATACTCTTATTGGCATGTCATTATATATTTCTTAAAAAATTTGATGTCATCATAGTTTTGGGCTCCTTTTTCAACTTAAACTTATCACACAAATAAGTTATTGGGCTCTGATACCATTCTATTTGCCCCGCCTTCCAAGGTGCGAATTATTATTTTGCACTATATTTTACTTAAATTTGCCCACTTTTAGGGTGGGGTGCTCCAGTCTCATTGTGGAACTCGGTTAGTTTCTACAAGAAAACGGGCAGTGTATCCCCTAAATTATTAAGGTTAAACCTATATAATTATTTATCAAATATAATAAAACCACAATATAATTTTTAAAACACATAGACTTACCCACAACCCAAGATCTGGTAGAATCATGATAACAATCTACATCCTTAAAATTTTATTAATAAATTGATAATTAAATCATTAAGAGTTGCTATTATATCTTATTATACATCCTTTGAATCCATTAAATATAATACAAATACACAACCAATTACAATTCTAAATACCATAATTAAAGAGTCTACAATCTTGTTTAACAATCCCAATCCACATTTGGGAAATCTTCACTGGCCGGTAAGCTTAAAAAAATAAACAAGAAGGCATAAGTCTGGGCAACTCAGTAAAGAGGCATGTAATAACAAAATATAGTCAATAATCAAGATACATTATATTCATTTCCAAAATAAATTCAGTTCATGATCGATATTGCTATATCTAAAACATTCCATCTTCATAATCACTATTATCAAATTTCACAATTTACATATATTTCAATGGAATAATTCATCCCTTTCGATATACATCCATAAACAAGAATAATGACACATACAGTGGGATATGTCATAACCCCAATAGCCAAATATTCATGTCATACTCAAAATATTGATAATTTCAATCTAATGGATACTCACTATCCCTCACAACCAAATAGCAACAATCTTAATCAAACATGAGATATCCATTATCCCTATCCAAAACACACATGCCCAGAAAAAAATAAATGGGATATTCATCCTCATATTAATTAAAGAAGGGTACCTACTTACCTCAAATTATTAGCTCCCAACCATTCCTCTAACTCTACGCCTTTTCATCCTTCTCAGATCATCTTATACATGGGAAAATCTCATTCATTACAAATGTAGCTCGAACTAATTTCTTCCAAACCAATGAATATGATTTATTGCTAAACCCATATGTCTCAATAGAGAAACTTTAACAAATTTTCATATTTAACTATATGCAATCAAAATCCTTATACAACATAATTAACATGCCATTAACCTCAATGATCAAAACAAACCAGCTAGTTAAGTCCTCAACTTGCCCAATTTGTTACTGAAACATTTTATAGTCAAAATCCTTTTTAACCCAAATTGGGTCTTTGTCCAAAAATCAAAATTTTCATTCCCAAACAACCCAATCAAATCTAAAAATAGTTTAATTGACGTCTTAGTCATTTTTTCCCATAATTATTACTTATAACTATTAAATTGGGAAAAAATATTGTTCACAGATTGAGTAGAAACCCTAGCAAGCCAAATTCATTGATTTTTATGCCCAAATTAGTTATAATATATCATTAAGCATAGTTAAATTGTTTTTCCCATGATTATCACATCAATTCTATATAAAATTCCTAAAATCCCATTGTTCATAAAACTTACAAAACCTTAACTAGCATAAAAACACAATTTTGGATGGGGGAGAAATAACTTACCATATAAATTAAGTATGACTGACATCTATAAATGAAGAGTCAAGCTCCAAGCTCCCATTGACATCTTCCATTTGAAGGAAATTGGATTTTTGTTCACTACCCATCATATAAACATTAAAACCTAAGCTAGAAGAAAGGCTTGAGTGACTACCCATTTGAATCATCATGTTCCCTAGCTAATCAAGCAAAGAATTTAGCTAAACGGGGTCTAGGGACATGAGAATGACATTAGGGAAGAAGAACATAATAGAAAAATAAAAAATGAATGGGTTTCAAGATTTAAAAAATCAACTTTTTTGGGTACTCGACATGTCATTGCACCCTTGTTGCGGTAGGGAAAAGTCTTGCCTCGGCAAGGTCTTATCGGACGGCCAAAACGTGCAATTTTGGGGCCTTGTCATGGCAGAAAATGAGCTTGCCATGATAGAAAAATGACCTTGCCAGGGCAAAAAAATTGTGTTGCCATGGCAAAATCTTGCTGGATGCCAAAATCTTGATTTTCTGGAGTTGCCATGGCAAAGAAAAGCCTTGCCGCAACAAGCTCTTTATGTCCGATATAGTAATAGTAATTTTACCATAACTTTTACATATGATATTTAAATGACCTGATTCTTGAGGCATTGGAAAGATAATGTTAAGGATACTGGTGTTATGCCAATAACATTTTCCAAATTATCCCACAAATATGTCAAAAAGTTCTATAAAGTTGACCTATCTCATTCATCTTGTTATTTTTCTATCATTTGGAACAACTTCAGTATATTAGTTATAACTTCCTCATAAGACATTAGAATTGAGTAATTTTTCTTCCATTTGATAGATAAGTTCATGAACTACAACTTTCATTTTGAACACATTTTTAAATTAGTCCATTATCTATGTCGAACTTCAATCATAATGAACTCCTTTTCAAATTCAGCATTTATACTTATGAAAGATCACCATAGTCCCCTTTTTATATAAAACATTTCAAATCTTCCAATAATCACTTCTCACACATCACATACATGAAATAAATTATGTAATACAATTCACTACCTAATTTGAGGTCAATTGTCAAGAATCACCTATTCAGTTCTTTTTAACTAAATTTTTTATCATAAGTAACTCCATATGCCATTTTTATTCTAAAATGCATCGAAAACTCAAATTAATATTTCACACACATTACAATATACATAATAACTATCTTAGGTCATTCATATTGATTATAAATATGCTTTTTTTAAAATTCATAATTTCAGTTCTTTTTCTTTTTATAGTCGTTATATAATTTAAATTGATAACATTTATGAATTTCAAGCATCAAACTCTACCCATATCCACATAATCAAATTTCAATCACCTCAAACATCATATAAGGCTATTCATATATGTCATAAACATGCTTTTGCTCAATTTTATTACTTAACTTTTTTTTCACATAACCTTCAACTTAATAGTTCAAAATTCTAAAATTATCTCAAAATTTTGATTCAATATCTCATACACATCACATTATAAATAATAATCATGCTAAATTGATCATTCAAGTCATATACATAACTTTACTCAAAATCACTACTTAAGTTCTTTTTCACTCAAAACTATTAATGAAGCCATTTTCTTTGTTCAATTCAGTGTTCCATAACAAATTTCTTTATAAATTACTATTCATCACCTCAATTCCTCATTATGCTAAAATGTGAAAAATTCTCGTCATTTTCAACATCCATTAACGCCCAAAGTGTTACAGGCGGCTACCAAAGTCTCCCATCATGCTCCAAATACCAAGGGACTAAAAAATTGATGGTTGCCTTAGGAATAACCATAGAGAATATATATATATATATATATATATCTGTGTGTATATATATGTATATATGTAGAGAGAGAGCCTTTTGTGTATACAAGTCCTACTAGGAATGAGACTTATCCACTCACTTAGGTAATTATGCAACTCAAGACACACTTGAGTTTATATTACAACATGGATACATCGTCCTTAAATAACATCGTCCACTTGTACACTTTGTATAATTGATCTCTTAAATCTTATATGGGTTTTCACTTCATATAGATAAATGGAAAGTGTGACCTAACAAAAAAAGCTACTAATGAGGAGTGTCATATTAAGTCACCATATAACTAACATAACACTACACTCTACATCTTGTTTATAACCTAAACCATTTTAATCACTATAATGCCTTGCCCTCCAGGGACCATTACTCCATTTTACACTGAAAATCTATTATGATCATACCATGACTTTCCCACTTCCAAGGTGGGGTTGCTCTGATATTATTTTCTAATTTATTTAATTTTTATAAAAAATCGGACAGAATCTCCCTTGAAAATAAGATTATCTTCTTAGGTACAAACATTCATCACATATTAGTATACATTTTATCCACACAATAATTCATAAAAGTAAGAAATTATGTACTCCAATATACCTCTACAATCATAGACAGTTGTAACACCAGAATGAATATGGGATACCTATCCCATTGAATTATTATAACAAAATGGTTATGGGATACTTACTATCTCTTAATAATCATTACATACAAAATATACATGCCCATTTAGTACAGTGGGATACATACTATTCCCATCCATTCAACCATTCATACAAGCATCAAGTACACCTACTTACCTCATAATGATCTACTTCATAATCCACATCTTTTTAAACTTGACTTGTCACCTCCATGACAGAAAATCCTACACATATCACATAAATCTCATATCTTATTTACATATACATATACATAAATAATTTTCATTAATATAATGAAGCATAATGATCAGATTTTTTAGCCTAATGCATCTCATTGCATTTTACATAATTTCATTCTGCCCTACTAGATACATTTATAGTAAATTATTCATAACCTTCTCATATTAATTCTAAATTTATTGATTTTTCTATCCTTGTTTAAATAATTTCAAGTTCTATAACTTTGACGTTGAACACTTTTTCTAATTAAGCACCTAAATTGGGTTGTTGGGTCCCACAAATGACACCTTTTGTAGTGAATAATTTTCTAGGAATAGTTTTAGTAATTTGGGCATAACTCTCTCATATGAATACCAAATTAAGTGATTCTTATTTAATTTTGTATATAATTTTAATTTCTATAACTTTCATGTTGACCAAATTTATTATTTTGTGGTTGTGGGCCCCACAAGGTAATGCTTATTAATTTAGAGACTATTACATTGTTTTAGCTATAACTCTCTCACATAAACTCAAAATTTAATGGTTATTATCTTTTTAGAAAGATAATTCAATATACAAAACATTTATTTTGAACATTATTTTAAAATAAATCAATATAGAGGTCAAAATTGGGATGCCATCATCACTATATGTAATTTTAGGATGGACACTCTGGCAACAGGCGAATTTTAGGTTATTTATTTCCTGAATTTTTTTTGGACATGTTAGTGTTAGAATTTTTCTATAAAATTTTGCATGTTTTTCATTCATTATATTTAAAATGACCCCATATTTTTAGATTCACAAAATTAATTCATTTTATAAGGTTTTAATCAAGCTCAAAACGGTTACTTGATAAGCATTTTAATGTCCTACATCAACACCTTGTTGTCCATTTAATTTGCATTGACTTCACAATTTGTTTGAACTATTTAGTTGCTATCTTAGAAGTATAATTAAGCCTTGATTATCTTTCTATAATTAGGCTTACTCACCTTGATGAATTTCTAATTTTTCAGCCCCTAAATCAGAGGGGACAACATATATACATGAGCCAACTTCCAATTTTCAACAACCTATTTTAATGTCCATCAATTGCTAATCATTAGTTGAATGTAATCCATCATTAATCAGACCTTAAACACCCTAATCATGGTCCCTAATTCTTTGTTGAAATTTTCAGCAAACCCCCATTGAATTAGGGTTTGAAATTCATTGAAAATTAATCAACTATTTCCATCTTTGCATAAACATATTTAACATCTAAAGCGGATTAAATCCATATCTTAATCGTTAATATTCCTTGGTGGGATCCACTAGTCAGCAACAATTTTCCATTTTTGGGTGGCTACCATTTCTTGCTTCCATAAAATCCCCATGCTATGGCCTACTAATCAAAGGTAATGAAGTTTCCAAGTGATCATTCGAAGTAAACTTGCATAAAATGGGAGATTGGGAGGGTAGGGGAGATGCTCACGCTGGAAGGGGGCTGAGCATGGCTTGCATGATGTGGAGAGTGGAAGATAATCATTGAAAATGGATTTTTTTTATAATGCATTTAGCATAGTAGTCTACCTCCCATGGTATTTGGTACTCATTCACCCATTTTGGATTTTCAATTTCTCATGTAATCCTCATGAGTGGCAATGTAATTCACTCATTTGATAAATCATATATCCAAATTAATTATTCATTCATTAAATATATTATTTCCATAATTTATTTATTTATTTCTTAATTAAATTCAATTTTAACCAAAAATTACAAAAAATGGTCGATAACTCGATATTCCAGCTTTCTACTTGCAATTTTTGATTTTTCTTTGCCTGTTAATCGTTGATTAACATGTATCCTCATCATACTTATATTAATATGGGTATTCCATCCATTTTTATAATTTTTTTATAGTACAAATCTATCATTTTCAGTATTTACACCTTTGACATTCTACCTATTTAAGTTCATTTTCTTTTTCATAAAATCACTTATTTAATACACTTTCATGTATCCCAAACCTCATCCTCATATTTATATTAATAATCCACTAAATTTCATAACTTTTTTAAAATAATTTATTCAAAAATTTAATTATATTCCAATATACTCCTTGTCGAACCAACAAAATTAAAATTTACATACCTAGAATTTTCAGGGCCTTACAATCACACATTCTACAACATCTCTGATCCCTCTTGTAACTAATATAGAACATATTATTGTTCAACACATTTGTATACATGATTACATCAAAATATATCTGATATAATCGCCTAGGCAATGAGTCACAAACTCTTAGTGTGTTACTAAATAATTTTTCCTTAGACACTCATGTCAATCCATCTCAGCTTGATTGCTTTCCTAGACTTGCTTCATTAAATTGAATGATACATGATTCATGGATTACATCCTAACATCAAGTTTTAACTTCATGACATACTATAGCACATACAATATAATATGTATCTATGGTGGAGCTCCCACTTAGGTTCTCATGCTCTAACACCATACAAATGTTGATCTAGTCACTCCCAAAGCATCTGATCTAAGATTCTAACACATGAATCTCCATCTAGCTCTTTACAAGCTACATGGAGATGTGGACATACTCCATATCTAAAAACACAACTAGTCTCATCCTAGTCTTACTAAGGCAATACTGAAAATTATTCAAACCTTGCTCGCTCTCTAAGCACCAAAGAGATCATATACACATGGCACCCATGATCTTTTATGTATAATCTTGCATGATATCTAAGTATTAAGGTGATCATTAGTGTGAGAAGGCTGATCTAAAGCCTAGTGACATAATTTCTTAGATTTAGATATATGCCTCAAAACTTAGAAATAAGAAAATGCATTAAATTCTAAGAAAATATATTGCCTCTTGTACTATAGCTGAACATGCTACAAATTCTAACTCCGTCTTAGACAAGGAAATAGATCCTTGTTTCTTACTACACCAAGAGATAGTAGCACCTCCAAGAATAAAAGCATACATTAGACTACAAACAGCGCTTGCATATGGCACCTCAACATTAGCATCTTGATAAGCTCATGATATATCATAGTTTTATATCTAAATTCACATATTTAAGATCTTTTTAATTTAGTTTTAGTGGTTTATATTGACATTTAAGTAAATATTACATTTAATAGAGTTTGTTTATTGTAGACATAAAATTCTGTAAAATGAAGCTAAAGATTACAAAAGATGTCACTTTCAAGTAATTTCTGAGACTGATGGAGAAATATTTGGAAAATGTGTTCAACATGAAAGTTTCATAATTTTTTCTTATATTTCTAATGCATCAAAAATCACATGATTCGGAGTTCATATGAGGAAGTTACATCCAAAAGAGTGCAACTCTCTCCAAAGACCTTTGAATCATCAATTATGGATGTACACAAGGGGTCACTTTAAGAGCCCATGACTTATAGAAGATGGATGGTTCAAAACAAATGATCAACGTAAAAATTGTAGATCTTGAAATTATCTATCCAATTGAAAAAAAATAATGTAATTTTAAGTTTAAACATGAAAGTTATGATAATGTTACTAAAATTGCTCTAGAACATCCAAAATCCAGTAACTTTGAAGCAAGACTTGGTGCCTCCAAAATTAACTTCAGTGACTCCAAAGTTTACTTGTGTGACTTTGAAGTAGACTTGTGCCTCCAAAATTAACTTCAATATCTCCAAAATTAATTTTAGTGCCTCCAAAATTAATGTTAATGACTCAAAAGTTGACTTTTGTGACTCCGAAGTAAGACTTGGTGCCTCTGAAGTTTACTTTCGTGACTCCGAAGTTAATATTTCAGAGGAACCGAAGGGGTTCAAAAGGTGAAAATTAACTCTAGCGCCTCCAAATTTGGGATTCAAATTTGCAACTCAATCTTCAGTGCCTTCAAAGCATCTTAACAAGAAACAAAGTTTGAAATCAAAGCTTGGAATTGGAATTGCACAAATTGAGTTATTTTTTCATGCGACAGATGTTACAAATTTAAGAGTATGAGACATGCGGATTGCAAAGTTATTATTATTAGAATTATTCTATGATTTTGATGATAATAAAACTTATCATAAGACTTGATCTATGCTAATGATGATTTTAGTTTAAGAAGCTGAAATGAAGACAAATATGCATGACATGAAAAATCATTATTGCAATATTTTGAATGCAAGCATATTACATAAATTATTTTAGAGAATGAAAAATTTATTATGATCCATAGTGCATTAACTTGGTTTATTATATATTAATCATAGATATATCACGTGCTTTATGAAGTTCTCACTTTAAGGTTTTATTAAAAAAAATAGAATATGTTATTTATCCATGTTCTACAACTTGTGAAAATCATGTGGGGATAAACATATCTTGACAACTGTGCTTTATAGAAGATATTCTTTTCTTTACATGAAAAAGAAATTGTGCTTAATTGAGCATATAGATACAAAATCATGATTACATATCCATACTTTACAACGTATGCAAATTGCATATGGATAATTATGTTGTGATTTACAATGAAAAATATGATGAAAATGTCAACCTAACCATGTGGCAAGAGTACAAAAATTTCCAAGTGTAGGTTTGCTGCTACAATAATCTTGCTATAGTACTTTTGCTATAGTAAAATGTTACTGTTTTGCTATAGTGACATATGAAGCGCAATGCTATAGAAGAAGTACCTATAGATGAACCTAGAGATGAAGTCTACTACAATGCTGCTACAGTGACAAACGAAGTGGATTGTCCAAGATGAAGTGGAAGATAAAGTTTGTCTAAGACGAATTAGAAAATAAAGTAAAAGATAAAGTTTGTCTAAGTCGAAGTAGCAAACAAAGTGGAAGACAAAGTTTGAAGTAACAGACAAAGTGGAAAATGAAGCTTGAATTAGTAGACGAATTAACTAATAAATTGCTACAGAAATTTGCTATAGTAATTCTCTACAGTAACTTACTATAGTAACCGATAGATGAAGTAGAAGTATCAGACGAATTGCTACAGTAATCTGCTACAATAATGATACTACATTGCAACAGACAAAGCTTTATTAGCAAACAAAGTAACAGACAAAGTGATGTAGTGCTATAGTGATCTCTATAGTAACCAATAGACAAATATTCACCTTCTACTTACTCCAAATGAAGCGAAGCTACAGTGATTTACTATAGTAACGTGTTATAGTAATGGCGCTATATTAAAAATTATTATTTTTGAATGTGTCAAAGATTTAATGCTCTGCAAAAAGCTTTCCACCTTAGTGTAATCATCTCCTTTTCTGTCAAGAACAAGGTTATAAACTTTCTAACAGATTAAGAGCCAATCAAAAGATAATACATTCTAACGGGAGAAAACTTTAAACATTCTTTTACATTAATGTTGCTATCTACCTCTGTTCTATGCATTCAATGGAACTCATCTTTTCCAATGGTCAAATTTTTTAGAAGAGCTATTTAAGGAGATATGATGGGACATTTCAGAAGGAGTTGAAGAAGAAAAATGGATTGAGCCTAACACCTTCCCCAAATCTTTGCATCCCTAGGTCAAGAGCTTTAACCTTCAAATATCATTGCAGAGCTTTATTTTGTTTATCCATTCAAGGCCTACTTCTTCCATATATCCAGGGAGAACTCGTGTGCTACAAAGAGTTACTCAAAGATTAGGTCCTCCCAAAGATCGTTAAGGAGCTTGAGGGTTCTAAGTGACAAAGATGAATCTGTTAACAAGAAACCCATTCAAGTCCTCCAAGTGTTTTCACTCCAAGAGCTGCTAAGATCAAAGAGCCTCAATGTCACATCAACACTACATCAAGGGAGTTCGAAATTACTGTAATGTACTTATTGTTTAATCATTTGTATTTGTGCTTTAATTATATGTATTTATCAGCTTAGTCAGAAGCATATTCGTGTACATAAAAATACCTGTAAAGGTGGAATTTCTGTTTAGCTCATAAAACCAAAAGTTAAGCCCCCTAGAGCTCGAATCTAGAAGAGTTTTGGGGACACTAGTTTACGCCCCCTAGAGCTGGAATCTAGAAGAGTCTCGGGGACAATAGTTTACACCCCTTAGAGCTGGAATCCAGAAGAGTGTTGGGGACACTTGTTCACGCCCCCTAGAGCTGGAATCTAAAAGAGTGTTGGGGATACTATTGTATCTCCATTTACGGGGTATATTGGAACCCAAGGCACAATAAGTATATGCTCTTGGAAGAGTGGATGCAGGGATAGAGTTCCTGAACCACTATAAAAATTATGTTTTTGTGTGTGTTTGTTTACTCACTCTATTCTTTATGTACTTTATGGTTTTATCATTCACTTTACATCACACCACACACAAGCACGAAAGAGGAAAATGGTCTAATAGGGGTTAAGCAATAAATTTTTATATACCCAATTCACCCCTTCCCTCTTGGGTTAAACCATACTTTGGGAACCAACAATTATTGGAAGCTGTTTTTTATGCTCAAGATTGTGTTACAATTTTTAGAATCTAGAATATGTAGCAATTTAGTTATTTTAAGAACTTCTATTTTCATGCATTGTAATGTTTTAGAAACTTTATTTTCATAGGAAAATATTGAGTTATTATTGAAAGAGGATCTTTATGCTTAGAGGCATTGCAATTCGCGAAGGAGTTCTACTAAAACCTTGGTACTTGGGTTATTTAAGAGACATCTAGAACATAGATAGGGAGATTGGATGGGAGAAGTTTTTCAAGGGAGCAAAAAAAGGATTTTGAGTTCTGTAAATCATGCATATTTCAGAGAGTTTTATTTCTACTTTCATTATGACCTAAATTCCTTTTTTTGGGACAATGATGTAGCCCTCCTTGATATTCATTGGTAATAGAGATTGTTGGGTTATTAATTCAATATTATCTTATTTCATTCATTATGTAGAATGCCATCATCTAATTTATTTAATTATCTGATCACCAATTATGTGAATTAACTTGATTATCTTTGAGTACATGGTTAAGGTAGACATTATATGTTAAACCATGTATTGTGCTCTTTTGAATGAATGAGTAAATGATTAAGGTAAATGCCATATGCTAAACTATTCTAAATGGTTCATTAAAGTTCTTTTGATCTTCATGAGTTTTCAATCTCAATTACACTACATGTCATAGATAATTGGAATGAGAGAAAATACTTGATTTAAACCCAGACACCTAACGGTAATAATCATACAATGGATAAAAAAAACACAAGATGTTGAATTGATACCAACATCTCAACAACACTAAATATCATTGAGTGGTGAAGTCAGATCCCTAGACTCTTACAACTTGAATACTATTTTACATCATTCAAGCCATTGTCTTCTATTTATCTTACATTGGGATTTTATTTACAATTTATCTTATTGATTCAGCACAACTTAATTTTAGTAACTAGACATAATTGAATTAGTTTGACAGTTCTCTGTAGAATCGACCCTTGCTTAGCACACTGTACTGCAATATACTCGTGCATTTGCGAGGAATTATAATTTGACCATCAAGTTTTTGGCACCATTACAAAGGAGCTAGTTCCAAATTGATCTAATTAATTTAGTTATAAGTTTTCTTTTTCATTGTTATAGTTTATTTTATTTAGGATTTTTAATTCTTTCTTTCTTTCTTTTGCAGAACTGTATATGTAAGGAAATGATCACCAAATCCAGTTTTATTGCCCTAGAATGATAATATTGATGAAGTTAAAATAGCAATAGAAAGCATAAGTGAATAAGATGTTTAGATGGCTAACAACATGGAAAATAGAGTGGTTCAACAAGCTTAACAACTGATGAAGGAATTTGCATGCCCAACGATTGGAATCTCACTTTCATTCATTGTTTTAGATGACAATGCCAGGAATTATGAGCTAAAGTATATACACTTTAACATACTTCCTTCTATTCATGGTGTAGCTTTAGAGGATCCTTTAACATTTATGCGTGATTTCTATGCAACTATTCAAACTTTTTTGTTGCAAGGTTTAATTGAGGATCAACTATGCATTAGATGTTTTCCATATACCTTGAAAGATATAGCAAAAACATAGTTCATGACATTAGCTCCTTGATCACTAACTACATGGGATGCAGTATATAACAAGTTCATTGGTAAATTTTATTTCCATGCTAAAACTGCAGAATTGAGAAGTAAGATTGCTATTTTTTCTTAAATAGATGGGAAATCATTCCACGAGGCATGAGAAAGATTTAAGGCATTATTGATTCAGTGTCCTCACCAGAGATATCTTCTTGAATTACTCAATCAATTTTTGTATAATGGACTGACACAACCATGCTAAGACATGGTTGATAATGCTGCAAGTGGAGCAATGGGAGAAAAGACCTCGCATGAGATATATGATCTATATGAGATGCTTGGAGCATACTCCTAATAAAAGAGTATAAAAGATAGGTCTAGAGGAATTTATGAGATCAATTCTAACACCAATGTTTCTATGCAGATGTCAGAGATGGCGAAACAGATGCAGGTGACATGCTCTATAATAGTAAACTTGAAGCAACTTATCCCTACTGAGGTTTGTTCAATTTGTGGTAATCTAGGACACTCATAGAATGTTTGCCCTTCTAATGAAAATTTTACAGGAGTTTTGGAGCAAGCAAATGCAATGAATTTCTACAACCAATGACCATGTAATGATCCTTATTCAAATACTTATAATGCTGGTTAGAGAAATCATCCAAACTTTTCATGGAGCAATAGTCACAATCAAAATCAAGCTGGAACTTCTTTTCAACCAAAGAAACACACTCTTGAGGAGACAGTTAAGACTTTTGTCCAAGCAAGTGAATCAAGATTTTAGAATGTTGAGGTGTCAATAAAGAAGATAGAAATACAGTTGGGGCAGATTGCAAAAGCTATGCAAAGTCATACACCTAGAAAGTTGCCAAATCAGCCAGAGCAAGCAAAAGAAGTCACAACATTGAGAAGTGAAAAGGTAATTGACAATAAAGTTGGTGAAATTTTTGATAAATCTAATGTTTCTATAGGAATAGATAATGGGAAGAAGGCAGAGGAGGAAGTGCATTCAAGGAAGGTTGTGTTTCCAATAGTTGACCCTCCAGTCAAATACAAGCCACCACTACCTTATGATCCACCAGTGCCTTTTCTAGGAAGATTGGAGCAAAGCAAATTGGACAAATCATCTTTTGATATTTATGATATCCTTTCCAAAGTTCATGTTAACTTACCTTTGCTTGACATGATTAAGAACATGCCTGCTTATGCTAAGTTTTTGAAGGAACTAACCTCAAGGAGGCATAAGCATGAGCCTCATGAAAAGATGATAGTTTTAGAAGCAGCCAGTGCAGTTCTGCAGACAAATCTTCCTTTAAAGTTTAAGGATCTAGGTAGTTTTAATATCACAATCACTGTTGGAGGAACAAATAAGGTAAATGTTATGTTGGATTTAAGAGCAAGTATAAATCTGATGCCTTATTCTACTTACTTGTATCTTGGTTTGGGAGATTTGAAACCTACTACAATGTCTCTACAACTTGTAGATAGATCAGTGAAATATCCAAGAGGCATTGTAGAAGATATATTGGTATAGATTGAAAAACTTGTTATTTCTATAGATTTTATTGTGCTTAACATGGAAAGGCAAGTGACTCCAAAGAGAGAAGTGCTCTAAGGCGCCCATTCATGGCAACAGCTACGACAATCATTGATGTGCAAAATGGGAAGCTGAAAATGATTGTTTTGGATGAGACAGTAGAATTTTTTGTTTGCAATTTTCTTTCATAACCTTCAAATCCTACAGATCCTATTGTTTGTTTTCAAATTGATGATTTGGACTCACTTGTATCATCTACTTTTATGTAGTAGAAAATAGAAGACAAATTGGCACTGGTGCTTATAACCGAAGAATTCTTTGAGGAGGATAAAGAAATCAAAGAGTTGAAAGAAGATTTGAACAATGCAGAGGCATTTAGCAAAGATGAAGTCACTAAGGAGGTGTTAACACATTTGAATTCCAATTTGGCACCATTAATTATTAAACCATTAAAATTGAAATTAAATTAACTTCCATAGAACTTAAAATATGTATTTCTTAGTGAGAATGATACTCTTCTAGTTATAATTTCTACTAACTTATCTGTTGATGAAGAGAATAAGTTATTGAATGTCTTGAGAGAGCACAAGGAGGCTATAGGTTGGAAGATGATGCAAAGCCTTCTAAGGATGCTCAAAGGAGACTTCACCCACATATGTAAGAAGCTGTTAGAGTTGAGTTTATTAAGTTATTCGATGTAGGTATTATCCACCCAATTTTTTATAGCAAATGGGTGAGTCCAATTCATGTGGTACCAAAGAAATCAGGTATTTCTATTGTTAAAAATTATAATAATGAGTTATGCCAATAAGAATGACTACAGGATGGTAGATGTACATAGATTATAGAAAACTCAATGTAGCCACAAGAAAGGATCATTTTCCTCTTCCTTTTACTGATCAGATGCTTAAATGATTAGCAGGTGATGCTTACTACTATTTTCTAGATGGTTTTTCAGGTTATGATCAGGTTCTCATTGCTCTAGAAGATTAGGAAAAGACAACCTTCACCTGCCCATTTGAAACTTTTGCTTATCGGAGGATGCCTTTTGATTTGTGAAATGCCCCTGCAATCATTCAGAGGTGTATGATGTCTATTTTTTCTGATATAATTGAGAGGTTTATAGAGGTTTTCATGGATGATTTTCCTGTTTTAGTGATTTATTTGATGATTGCCTTAATAACTTGACATTGGTGCTTAAAAGGTGTGTCAAAATGAATTTGACATTAAGTTGGGAGAAGTGTCATTTCTTAAGGGAATTATGTTGGGACATATTGTTTCAAGTATAAGCATTAAAGTTGATAAGGCAAAGATTGATGTGATTGCTAAATTGCCCCCTCCCATTTCAGTCAAGGGAGTGAGGAGTTTTCTAGATCATGCAGGTTTCTATAAATGGTTCATAAAAGACTTTTCAAAAATTTCTAGACTGCTGTGTAACTTACTAGCTAAAGATGTGACTTTCTGTGTTGATGATAAGTGTCATGTTCCTTTCAATACCTTGAAAGAAAAACTAACTTTTGCTCCAATTTTAGCAGATCCTAATTAGTCCATTCCTTTTGAGCTTATGTGTGATGCATCTAACTTTGCTGTCGGTGTTGTCTTAGGACAAAGAAAAGATAAATTGCCTAAAATGATTCATTATGCAAGTAGAACTTTGAATGAAGCATAATTGAATTATTCCACCACTAAAAAATAATTGCTTGCAATTGTATTTACATTGGAAAAGTTCCGCTCATATCTGATTGATTCAAAAATAATTATTTATTTTGATCACAATGCATTAAAATATTTGCTGACTAAGAAAGATGCCAACCCAAATTGATTAGGTGGATATTATTGTTGTAAGAATTTGACCTGACAATCAAGGACAAGAAAGGTAGTGAAAATATTGTAGCTAATCATCTGTCCAGGTTAGTGGAAGGGATTGATTTTGAGCAGAATAAAGATAAAGTGAGCATTCCCATCAATGAGATTTTTTCTGATGAACAACTATTTTTTGTAAAGAGAAGTGAACCTTGGTATGCTGATTTTGTTAATTATTTGATTAAGAGAGTTTTTAATCCTATGTTGAATTTGCAAGGAAGGAGGAGGTTGCTATTTGTAGCAAAATGCTACTTTTGGGACGATCCAGTTCTATTTAAAATGTGTCCAGATCAAATCATTAAACTCTGTGTACCTGAGGATGAACAATAAAGTATTTTGTAACATTGTCACACATTCAACTATGGAGAGCATTTTGGAGGGAAGAAGACCTCTTTAAGTTTTCCAATTTGATTTTTACTAGCCAACTATTTTCAAAGATGCTCATGCCTTTTATGCAATGTGTGATCGGTGCTAGAGAATAGGTAACAGTGGTAAATGAAATGAAATGTCACTCATAGGTAATCTAGTTATTGAATTATTTAATGTATGGGTCATTGATTTCATGGGTCCATTCTCACCATCCAATGGGAACATGTGTATTTTTCTTGCTTTTGATTATGTGTCTAAGTGGATTAAGGCGATGGCCACTAAAACTAATGATGCTAATGTTGTGCTAAAAGTTTTGAAAAACAGGATTTTCTCTAGGTTTGACACTCTAAGAGCAATCATTAGTGATAGAGGAACTCATTTTTGCAATAAGGTATTTGCAGCTTTATTAAAAAATTATAACATCACTCATTGAGTTGCAATACCTTATTATCCACAAACGTTTAGACAAGTTGAACTAAGTAACAAACAGATCAAAGCAATTCTAGAGAGGATAGTGAACACTTTAAGGAAAGATTGGGCAATGCAGTTGAATGATGCACTTTGGGCATATAAGATTGCATTCAAGACCCCAATAGGAATGAGTCCTTATAGGCTTATATTTTGAAAAGCTTGCCATCTGCCAGTGGAGTTAGAGCACAAAGCATACTGGGCGATAAGGAAACTAAACTTTGATTTGTGGAAGGTAGGTGAAGAGAGAAAACTTCAACTGAATGAACTAGAGGAGTTAAGAGATAAAGCTTATGAGAATGCAAAGATTTATAAGGAGCAAAAAAAGAGATATCATGATCAAATCATTCACAAAAGATGCATTCAACCTAAAATAGAAGTTTTGCTTTATGACTCACATTTACATTTTTTTCTGAAAAATTGTACTTTAGGTGAGTTGGACCATTCCTGGTGACACAAGTGTTCTCACATGGAGCAGTGGAGTTAAAGAACTCGAGGACTAGGAACAAGTTCAAAGTCAACGGTCATCATGAAGGTCAATGTAGTTGAATGAAATTGTTGGATTTCAGAATCTATGAAGGAGGAATTTATCTTGCACAAACGTCAAATTAAGCACTCCCTGGGAGGCAACCCAAGTTTTTGAACTTTATTTTTTTTCCTTAGCATTCAGTTTAGTTAGTTGTTTTGCTTTCTCTACTAGGGAAGATTTTTTTAATGTAGTGTTTTAATGTTTCTATTGCAGAAGTAAGAAATCTGCTTTTAAAATGAGCATAGAAGTTGTTGAGGATTGCAAATGATATTTCCAATGTTATAACTGCCACTTGATATTTGCAAAGGATGTCTGTTGAGCCATGGAAAATCAGACGAACAATGCTCATTAACTGGCATGCAAAAGAACAGCTGAAACTTTTGCCTTCATACGAGTAATGCAAAATGAAAATGGACAGAAAATGGACAACCCCTTTCCCCCA
>JAYJMB010014828.1:0-26096 GCA_036873735.1 Pouteria campechiana
GAATAACAACCTGGAACTCCGGATATTTCCTCCAGTTTATCTGACCCATATTGCTAACAATCAGAAATCAACACAGAAAAGGCATTGCAAAGCAGACACATTAAGAAAATGCAATGAAAATAATCAGGGTAAGCTCACCCATTCATCAGTTTTGATGTTAAAACAGATGCAATAGATATGCCACATTAAGAAAACCACCTGAAAATCCAATATTTTAACAGAAGATTAGATACTCAAACATCGCCTTCAGTATAGCATTTCCACAGCATTAAAACAAAGTAGAATGTTATGTAACAGGTGACATTTTTGCACTCTGCTCAGGGCTGACCAACTCTTATCAGAAAAACCAAATTGACAATAGGGATATTACCTGATAAGTCATAATATGATAATATGGAAACTTCCAAGAACCTCATGCAAGGAGAAGGATCCAACTCTGAGTTGGGCCAGTCATAATGAGCTCAGGGATGACTGAGTGAACTAGATCCTGACTCAGGTTACCAAAATTAGCTAAGGTCTGACCAAGTGAAATAGAACAAACAAACTGACAAAGAGATACACTACTTTAGCAAATAGACAATAGAAATTCCATTGGACCCCTTGGAAGGAGGAGGAATCACCCCAACCTGGACTACCTAGACCCAGCTGAGGGTCCACCAAGTCAATCATCAATGCCGAAGTTTATAGAAGTTCTCTCAATTTTTGAGTCATGGATAGTAGAAACTAAACTTAACCTAAGAGAAGAGGGAAGAGATGATCGCCCCATATCAGACCCTGACACAGTCTACTCAGCTCAGGGCTAGCAGATCAACCATAGCAAGCAAGCTGACAATACTTCAAGCCATGAAAAATAGAAATTTTATTGAACCTAGTGCAGATGAGAAGGAGAGAGTGCGGATGAGAGTAATGAGGAGAAAATGCAGACTTATGAATACATGTGAGTAGACAGGGAGTCAACACAGATGTCTAAAGCAAAGAGTCTAAAGACCAGAAGAATGATTTTACATAGTTGGTGACAACTGCAACGGGGAACACTATCATACTGGTAGATAGGAGTAGATGGGGAGTCAATGTCATGATTGTTCATACAGGATGGAATGATCCAAATTTACATGTGGGAACTATCATATGTTGAACATCAGGAGAACAGTCTTTACAGTTGGTGAACACTACCATCATAATTGAAAGAAGGCCTCATTGGATCTCAACATGTTTTAATGAGTCAAAGCAAGTGGAGCTTACTTCCTATGACAGGAATAATTTTTCATAACTGACAGCCTTCCCACTGGTGTCCAACATCAGATTATTTCCTTCTGACATCCATGTAGTCAAGTCTAGCATGACTATCAAATTGTTAATCCTTCAAACTGCCAACAAGACAAAAGCAACCATAAAAGCATCATGTCATCTCCCTAAATAAGATGCAAACCTGCCACGACATTTGGAGGACACAAAAGAACATTGTGCTGACAACCAAGTTCTTTGGAAAACGAAACTGCAGAAAGTATAAATAATATATTAGTCACAACCATCTTAAAAAGGAACTCCTAACAGGAGTAATGAACAGGATCAGTTCTCAAAAGATGCAACTTGCAAGGTTATCAGGAAATTCAACCATTTTCCATGTAAAGAAGGCTAACTAATTATCAATCACATGTTACAAGATGAAAAATAAAAGTATTTGCAACAAGTCTAATTGCTCGCTTATTTAATACTTGACAAAGCCATTTCTTGAGCATCTCAGTGGACATACCTCTGATGCAGTTTTCACTTGAATATTCTGAGATTTTGTTGTAACTGCCAACAAGAAATACCCAACAATGACAAACTGCAAAAAGAAAGCGGAGGCACATACATGCCAATCATGATAATGAAGACCAAAGAATGAGCACCTCAACAATCAATCTAAATGTCCCAAGTCCTATTTAACATTTAAAACTAACACAATTGGAAGTATGCATGTCTACTAGTGAATTCAACTCAAAATACCACAAACAGACTCAGGACAGCAAAACAAGGAGAAGGTTTTCCCATCATACATAAAAAAAAAATTAAAAATAAAAAAGGAGAGAATTGTGAAGTCCAAAGGAGGCGGGGTCCCCTTGCTTGGGAGAAATCCACCATAGTCATCATGTTGCACATCTTAGCCCCATGGCCACAAATCAGACTGATTTTTCTTTTCTTTTTCCTTTTAGGCCCCTTAAAAAGATCAAGATGGATGTCACTTCACAATTATTTCATACCATATTATCCACTTACAATAACGACCTACTGAATTTGGGATCTTGGCCACACTTGGTTGTATTGGCAGATATCAAAAACTCGCCATGGGGATCACATACCTTGTAGCACATAATGCTCAACCATGAAAAACATTCAACAGAATCAGAAAGGTATTGATCATCATCATCATCAACAACAAAAGCCACTTCCCACCTAAGTGGGATCAACTACATGGATCATGTTGTGTCATTCCGGCAATCATAGGTTGTGTCCTCAATAAGCTCGAGCACTTTCATACCTTTTCTAATGACCTCTAACCTTATTCTTTTAGATATTCCTCAAGTTCTCTTATAGTCTTCTATATTGATAGTTGTCCTATAAAATTTTTTGTTTAATTTATTGACACTATGCCATTGCAGAAAATTCTTGACATGCAATGTCATTTCTTCCTCTCAACTTGAATTCTATGGACAACCTTATCAATTCCTTCATTTTCCTGAACCATTGGCCTTAGATACTTAAATGATCATTTTATGCTACCCGAAGTAGAAAGATATTAATGCACAATGTAAAACACAATAAGATAATAATAAATAAATAAATAAGCCAACATAGAGGCTAGGTATCGTCTATAATTCCCCCGCTTTTCTATACTCCTGAATTTCAATGCCATTTTTACTAAAGGAAGTTGAAAAATGACAAGTTGGCCCAAATGCAAAGGCGACCTCCCCAGAACCCAAGCATATCGCAAAATACACCCCAAAAGCTTTGGATGAGGATACTCAATAAACAGAAACACACTTCACTTAAGAGTACAATATATTTGGGAACAGGAATAGCAATATGTAAATATGATGCTTGTGTCAGCAGCTCAAAACACAGCAGGAAAGCACTACCACCAAATAGCCAACTTTCCTCGCTAGCTTCTTCCAAGATCCCTACCAGACCATGAGGACAAAACCTCCTTTACTTTTGTATCACCGACTCGCTTTAAGGAATTAGAACTTCCACCAAATGCAGCTTGTGTAACAGAAATGAATAGCTGAACCATCCTCTCAAGGATGAGAATATTTTCCGCGGATATCTCTCCCTTCATTAGATTGCTCATTTGTAGAACCTTTTACACGGCAATAATTTGAATTCTAGGAGAATTCATTCAAATATAGGGTTTAAGTCAACCAAATAGGAGCAATGGGTGACGCCAAACAGGAAAATTTTATTTAGAAATAACCTGCACTGCCAATTCAAATCCCAAAATCAAAATACAACTATCAGAATGAAGCTCATCAAACATGCCAAGTCCCCATCTTTTTACTAATTAGATTGGTATGGAAGATCAGGGATTCCTATGACCAACATGACCTACAAAATAGATTTTTCATCCGTTGGCTGAAACATACAGAAACATTATTAACCAGAAGAAATAGGCTATTTTTTTTTAATTTTTACCACAACATCAATCCTTCAAGAATGAACTAAATATCATGTTTGGTGTGAAAGATATCTTCAATAAGGGAATCAAGGTTTCTCAATGACCATTTGTTATATCCCGCATTGGGGGGGGGGGGGGGGGGGGGTGGCAGGGGTTGGTGGCAACCATAGTTGTTAAAGGCGCAAGGCACACAAGTGAGGTGTGAGCCCAAGTGAAGCAAGGCGCGTATTACATAAAAATTATAAAAATATTTATAATACCTTACATATGTTAAAATCAAATTTAAGGGATTAATATCACTAAACAAAGAAAGAAAGTATATTAAAAATTGCATTATATGCATTAAAAAAGATGGTGCATTCTAAAAAATAAAAATAAAGAAGCAATAATGTTATGAATAATTTATAATAGAATATGTATTAGAAAAGATCAGGTAATGAAATTTGCATTTGTCACAAAATAATAGCATATACACACTAGAATTAATATATTTCAAAACACAAATTATGTATTAAAAAAGAAAAATAAGTAATAATAAAAATATAATATGGATTGGGGGTAAATTGTATTGAAAAGCCAAAACTGAATGCAAAAAGTTTAGAGCATCTAAACATCTCTTTAAAAATCAAGCATTTAAACGTCTCTTTGTAATTTGCAAGCATCAACAGAAAAACGGAAGAAGACTATTTTAAGGCCCCTGCGATTTCTCTGTCCTTCGCTTTTGTGACGATTGGGTCTATTCTCTGGCTTCTTCTCCAGGCAATAAACATGTGGAGCCCATCTCGTTATCCATGGGGCACACGCTTGCGGATGCTGCTTGGATTTTTAGTGCAGCAGGGAGGTGTTGGTACAGACATACGGTTACGGCCTTAAAACTCCATACAATATACCATTTATGATAAGTTTATGTGAACAGAAAGCACAGAAAGGCACAGAAAGGCGTGCCTTTGATGCACCTAATGAAAAGCACCCTGCCTTAGCCTTGCTGAAGTGCTGTGGCTGCGCCTTGAACCGCCTTACGCCTAGGCATGCCTTTAACAACTATGGTGGCAATCACAAATGGGCAAATCCATGAGGACTATGATGGTCCAGAATGGAAAATACCTCAACAGTGTGGCTATAGGTCGTTACGTGATTTTCCCTGAGCTTTAACCCAAGCCCTATAATGTGCCAATAACCATAGAAAATTACAGTGCAACTTGAGCAGTCAGATCAAGTTTATGGTTAACTGTTAACCCATTAAATATGTTGTTCAACAAACAAAATTTTAGCATTCTCAAACAAGTGCACATTTCATTAACTTAATTGCTCAGAGGATTACAGTATTCACATCCCAGATTGCATTGTGATCCTTAATTACATCCCAAAAAGGAAAACCCTTTGGTTAAAAGAAAAAAGTAGAACATGTATCAAGATTCATGCCAAAAGAAAAGCTTTCTGTGCTCCTTTGTCTATCACCAAGCACATTGAAAAGGAGAAAATGATCATGCTCTCTTATATCTCATGCTAAGCACTGGGTGGACAATGTTTCCTTGAAACTGGTGTGCTATCTGTGTCAGACCAAGCACATTCCAAATGAGAAAATAATCATGTGCTGTCAATGTCTCCTGCCCAACACATTGCGGACATGGTTTGCATGAAACCAGTGTGATGTCTCAGTGTCATGCCAAGCACATTGCAGGTACCAAAATGATCATACGCTCTTATGTATCTCATCAAGAACTTTGCAAGCACTAAATGCTCATGTGCCCTAGGCATCATGCAGAGCACTTGGCAGTCAAGAAATAATATTGTGCTTCTATGTTGGCAATCATGACAATGAACATGTACTCCTCTGTGTCAACTACCAAGTCTGGCCACCATGTGGTCATGCGTGTGACCACATAACCCACCTGGGAACCACAGGCTCATGCCTTAGCTCACTTCGCTCACTCATGAATTGTCATATTCGCACTATTCCAGCAATGACTCCCATGCTTAGCCTCATTCCACACTCATTTCCATGAGAGTGGTTTGCTCACCCAACCCTTACAATTTAGCACATCTCATTCCGATCTCCCACTCATACACACAATGCAGCCTTGCTTGTCCTCCTACCCATGCCCAAATCTCAACCAACATGACTCAAATCAGCACCCCCCATGCATCATTCACCTCATGCACAGACCTAACACTCCATTTAAGCACTCACCAACGTCATCCACTGCAATGTCTGAGTACCTGCCAGGCTGAGCACACTCATCCTCCACAGAGGCTAAGTCTAAGCCACTAAATTTGTCATTCTAACTCAAAACCTCCCCAAAACCAGACACAAAATTGGTCAAGACCATTACAGGATGCTCTTCAACAGACAGGTCATGCACATTGCACGCACTCTACACACAGTATGAATGCTCCAGCACAAATATGGCTCACTATGAGCATGATTCCATTCATCCAAATATTGTTTTAAGCTAAAGTTATGGCTTTGAACACAATAGGCGGCTCTGATTGTCCAACCAATGATCAAATGAAGCTTTTTTAATCAAAAAGCTCATAATTTCTTTATTGTTGGATAATATGGACACTCTCCAAGGATCATTCTTGGATAATTCCTCTATCTGAAAACAGAAATTAGATCAGATAAATGATCTGATGGTTAGATTTGACCTGGATCATCACATGTACCAGTTTGGCAATCCAATAGATGATCTTAGGCAAATTTACTGCTGCAAATCCATCTGTCACATTAGATTTGCGAAATAGGCCACTAATTCTTGGTATCAACATTACTCAAACCAACCAAACCTTTTCGTAATGCATCTGAGTCAAAACTCCAAACTAAGCCCAGCAAATGCCTCATAGACAAGGATTTTCACAGTGGAGTGGGGTTGGGAAGAATGTGAAATGGATTGGTAACAATTTAGAAGGGAAAGATATCAATAGTGGGTAGGTCTCGTCAATATCGGGAGAAGAGAGGTTAGGATTATTTTCTTCCAAGAAGGCTACATCCATCAAAGATTCTTTGGCCTATAGTGCAACCAACCACCTTCTCTTAGCCTTTTGGAAAATCTGCTTTGGTCAATCCGACTAGATGTCTTATTGTTATTTTGGTTAACACATTAAAGTTTGCTGTCCAAAAAAGCATACTTTTTATTCTCTTGCAGCTGCATCCACACTGAAAGCAAGGCCTTGGTGGTTGAGGGCCTTGAGGCATCAACCCATAGTCTAATGAAGAGATCAAATGACTGCAGAATGTGTTACTGATCCAAAAGTGATTAACAAGGATAAATCATCCATTAGCTCTTCAGCTTTTGAAAACCTGTTTTAATATCTCTAATATAACATTACAATGGGAGGACCTAAGTTGCAATCCATAAAGAAGGCAACTTGGATAAAATAAAAGCCAACATACTGTTATAGAGCCAAAAGTGTGAGCCAAAAGTTGAGGGAGATCATCCTTTGCTACTTACTTTTTCAAAGCTATCACCAAAGCCACCCCATCCTAGCATCATCACTACGTAGAAGGCCTACATGCTTAAAATGCATCCATAAATATGTAATTGATAGACCAGATTCTAAAATTTAACCACTGAAGGTGCTAGAATAGTGCAAAGAAAAGCGGCATTGAACTTTTTCCATGAGTTCTTTACTAAGAATTATACTTCATTTTGCAATAAGTGACCAGAATTAGAAATATTTACCCTTTAGAGGGTCAACATTTATAGCCTACTTATCATTATTCCTAAGCCACCTTATTCAAGTCCCTTTGACATAATGCATATTAGCCATCATTGACAGGACTCTGAATTTAATTTTTAACAATTTCCAATTATGTGCAGGTAATCACATATCAACTTAAAAGTTTGACTATAAAGGCCAAATGTTAGGAGGTGACCAAACTAAGCAATAAGCATTCCTTTTATGGAATCACAACATTGAATGATCACTTACACTGGCCAGCACACCACACATAGGAAGCCTCAGCAATAACAAATCCTGTCAGAAGAACAATGAACAATTGATGATTCCTTTTACCTGCAAGCAAGAAAATCAAGATCAGCACGTTTCAAATGACAAGTTGGCCGCAATGCTAAGTGTCGTCCATAGAAATCACATATGACCTATACAGTTCCCAAAAGCGGGGCAATGGTGGTCGAATCCGCTTACATAAGCCTTACAGCTGGTGCAGCATCTCACCCTGCAACCAGAAGATTTACCTTGTAACTGGAAATGAAAATCAAGGAGTTAGTTATGTTAACAAATTGATTTGATGAAGAAATAAATAGACAGACAAGAAAGTCAAACATGGGATGGGTAGCATGTGTGTGTTGGATGATATCGCCAGCATGTAAGATTTCACTACATTTTATTTTTGGTAAATGAAATTTCCATGCAAATGGTCTGTTTGATGAGGCTGATGATCATGTCTAGGTTGAATCCAAGCCACTATTGATACTTAGTGCGGCTCATTAAGCTAAGATTCAAAATATGATCTTGATTGGAGGCTTAGGTGGGCCGTAAAAATTCTCTATATTTGTGACCATCTAAGTCTCCAATTCATATGAGTTTTTGAATGCTAAAGAAGTAGTGTCAAGCATGAGCAATTGATTGGATTTAAGCTATAAATTATTGAGGCCATCAAATGGACCATTTGCATGAAAAATTCTATAGTAACATTACTATGAAATCAGTCTGTTCATTAGATATGGGTCTACCCACCATATGTGAGGAGCATCAAATGTTGAAAGATAGAAGGAGACAACAAGGGGAGTTTTGTTAGGTTTAAGGGTAAAAGCTAAGAAGGGTTGACAAAGATAGTGAGAGAGGCATCATGTGAAGACACAAATAACAGCACCTTGAAGACAAGGTTTGAATTATGGTGTTGACATCTCCACTTTTGGGGAGTTGACAAGGTCTGAGAGAGGGTCTGAGCTTCACTAATACACACCAGAGCACCTCAACCACTAGGGGAGAACAAATATGAAGACATCCAGTTGCCATGTATTGGGCCTTAGATGGTATCTATTGGTGTTATAGGATTCACAGATGGAACACAAAGATTAAGACAAGGGATGACAAGTGACTAATTGAAACTGCTACAGTCATGACACTGACTGATGAGGGTGATCATGGTGGCAGTAGCAGATGAAATTATTAATTCTAAGAATTCTTTTGTAAAAGGCAGAAAGTTGAGTACCATGCTTAAAGTGGACTGTTCATAATCCACATTGCTTGACGAAAGTTCTTCATCCTGCATAAGCACATCTGATTAACATCAACATCACATATTGAGATGGATGAAGGACCAGTAGAGATCAAGTGTTACCATCTCAGAACTCACTCTAGAAAGAGCACTCTGGTCTAGACTGTCCAAACAAGAGTCATAAATGAAACCAGGATCACAAGAAAGAATGCTGCAAAAGAACAAAACAGAAAAGCATATCATGCTTAACTGCAGATTTACATAGGAGACTTGCTCATGAAATGCAGTTCCAACAAAATCCTTGAGTTACAAACATTCTAATGAAACCGTCTCTTCCCACCAATAACATAGGAAAATAAAAAGTTTCCAATTCATCAGTAAAATGGATTGCATTGATGAAAAATAAAAATAAAAATTTTCCAATTCATTAGTAAAATGGATTGCATTGATGAAAAACTTAAAAATCAAACTAAGCACAGAAGGAAATGAAAATTGCAGGGATTTTTATGATTACTAAAACTAGTATGTCAATCACATCTGAAATTCTATGGAAGAATTTGATGAACCACAGATGCCTGATAGACATAAGTAAACTAAACTTTAATTAATAAAATCTCATTAGTAGAGAAACACACTGTGGATGAACTCACAGAGTTCATTAATTCTTAATGTAGATGTCTAGTATTTCAATGTCTAAACAAGATCAAAATAACAAAATCGAGGAACTAAAACAGCAACTTATGTTGGATTTCTCTCTTTTATTTATTTTTATTTTCTATATTATTGGATCATTTCCTACGTGACTACTAAAATCTAAAAAAAGCAAAGAGGAGAGAATACATAAAATACAAGAGAAATCAGGAGAAGGCGGAGGATGGTGTGAGATTATCTGGCGTTAAATTTTTTTACATACCAAGAATCACCACCAACTCTGCCAAAAGGAGTATCACTCACAATAACAGTCTCGAGCCCAGTAAAAGAGGATGGGTTTGAGCATGAAGATGGCAGCCAACATCAATATTTTTGTCACAAGTAGAATTAGATGATATAACTAAAAAATAATTTTGGGAGGATATGTATGGTTTAGTGCAATGGACATCAAATAACAAGAAGCTTATGGGCATGCAGGAAAAGAGGATGGAGGCTACAAGAGGATTCATGGAGATTTGGTTTTGGAGTGACAAATGAGATAGTGACGTCATTCTAGACTTTGCATATGTTTAGCTTTAGTAGATACTTATTTTCAAAAAAGAGAAATATTTGATAACCTTTAAGAATGGTTCAGACACAGGCCACAAATTTATTTTTTTTTTCCTTCTTGAAAGGATGGATCACTCATTATTCAGAGATTTCAAGGTCATACCAAGTAAAAGTTTAACTATGTAATATAGGTTATTGATAATCAATACATATATATATATATCAAAATATATGTTTATATATATAATATAACTTCTAAAAGTAATGGTGGAATTTTAATGAAAAAAACATAGAACATTTAATAAAAAAAAATGATAGATGAAGAAGGATAACAGAGCAATGCAGAAGGCATTGAAATAGAATTAATGTGGATTGAGATGGCAGAATGTATTAGAAATGTTGACAGAGACATTTTCAGCATATTTAAAAAGAGTAAGTGCCAATGTAAGAAAACATGGTGGTGGAATGAAGCTGTTCAAGAGGTTATTAACAGTAAATGAGTAAAATTTAAAAAGTATCAAAACAGTAAAATGAAGTATTTTACAACAATACAAGAACTCTAAAAGCTATACTAAGGAAGTCATACATGAAGCTAAATATAAGGCTTATAATCATTTTTATAAAAAATAGAGAATATATATATATATATTCAAGTTGACAAAATTTTAAAAAAAATGGTAGAGACTTGGCATAAAATTATACACACCAAATAAAGTGTAGAGACTTGGACTTGGCTTATGTTGACTGATTTAAAAGTAAAGACTAAAAAATCTTGATCAAAGATGATGATCAAATTTAAAATTAAAAAGAAAAAAAAAAGAATGAAAAAAATATTTCTATAGTTTATTAAATGGTTACCTATCAGAATGTATTAGATTAAACCAAAAGCACAAATGTAAAGGAAAATAAAGATGTCACTTATTTTCATGGAAAGGAAATTAAAGTTCATTTCCCCATCAAAATTTCATTTTCCAAGAAATGATGTGATATATACTTCCCATAACAATCCTACTTTTTTCTATCGCTACCTATATTTCCAATCATTAACTCCTATTTATTTTAACTTTATTCACTTTATAACATATATCATCACTATCGTTTCCTTTCCATTTCATTTTCCTTTTGAACCTCCTCCACCAATTTTTTCTTATGTTTCAATCATAACAAAAATGAATCTTAAAGTACCCAAGTTACTAATGGTTTATTTGTGAAAGAATATCTTGAAAAGACAATTTAAAAATTTATGCAAATCAATTGGAAAAGTACGTTTAAAATTCTTTCGGAAAATTCAAGTTTTACATCTTTAGGTGAAGCATCCACTTATGGCATTCGAATGACGTTTCGATTGATGAAGATAGAAAGACAGATGTATCGCCAGATGAAAATTTCATCTGGCGATACATCTGTCCAATGATCATTCGATGGATTCTCACCCAGCAAATGATCTTCTGAAGCACATAACCTGATAACTGACTCAGACACTCAGTCTCTTCAACTGGCAATATTCTGTCGAACCAGCATCAACTAATATATCAACGGCTTCCTCTGGCAATACATCCGCTAATGCCCATTCAACTGATGCTTTGACAGATTGAACGGGCGGCTTTTTGAAAAAAGACATTGGAAGCATTATTAATGTTCGCCTACCTCCCCCAACAGTTATTTCATGGAATTTAACTATAAAAGGAGCAAAGAAGGAGGCATTCAAATGATTTTGAGCTTTAAAGTTCTTCATCTACCCTGAATTAAAAGCATTCAAGATTTTCTTGAAGTTCTCTTCTGCAATCAACTTTTTCAAAGAGCATTTACTCCCATCAACTCACATTCAAGAAAGCTTCCAATGCTGAAACTTCTGTTGTCTACAGCATTTCTTGCTTTCTATCTTCTTTTGTGTTTTCTTAGATTGGCGTTGTTGGTCAAAATCCAATAAGGCCTAAACAGGGTATTGGAGTATGGACTCATAACTAGTGTTTAGTGCAATCATAAAGGCCTCCTAGAGCTAGAATCTAGAAGGAAGTGTTGACTCCAAGGTTATATTTCTGCTGCAGCCGGTGGAACCCAAGGCAAAGAGAGATTTGCTCTTGGAGAAGTGGAGTAGGTTCCAAATTTGGGCCGAACCACTATAAATTGTATATGATTTATTCTCTGTTAGTTGTTTTCTTTCTTTGTGCAAAAACATCTGTCTTCTGAAAAGGGGTTTTTCACTTTCTAGGGGTTAGCACTTATTAAGTTTTTGAAATACCAATTCATATCTCCCATCTTGGTATTCGCTATCAGGACCCCACATGTTTTACCCAACCAAACAGCCCTTAAAAGTAAAAGATGAAAATAAAAAAAAAGTCATAGTTCCAAATAATACAACAATTCAAATTCAGAAGTGCTTCAAAGTTATAAGTGTAAATAGATTCAGGAATCTATCTAATAAGATTGCAAGATCGAAGAAAATATCGAATGAATGAAGAAAAAGTGCTATAGTACAAATCTATGACAATAAAAAAAATATAAAAACTTATACTAATTATCATGGAATGAAGGTTAAAGTATGAAACAAATGGTTCAAAAAATCAATTTCGTTTTATCCCAAGAAGATCAACTAATAAAATTATTTTCTTACTTCAGCAAAAAGGAGAAATATGAAGGGAAAAGGAAACCACCATATAGTTTTTATTAACTTAGAAAAAAGTATATGATACAATCTTTAGCAAAATAATATGGGATGTGCTAAGAAACAAAAAAAGTAGATATATCAATATCATTAAGGATATATATATATATATGATGAAGCTATAACAAAGTTGAGGATCATGAATAGAGAAATGAATGAGTTTCCAATCACTATAGGTTTACAATATGGTTCAATTTTACATCCTTATTTCTTTATTTTGAGCATAAATGACCTTACTAGACAAACAAGAAGAAGTGTCTTGGCGCGTAGTTTTTATAAACAAAACAAGAGAATGTGTAATTTTGAAGTTCAATTAATGGCAAGATACTTTAGAATCTAAGGATTTTAAAATTAATCAAACAAAAATTGAATATATAAAGTGCAACTTAAACAATAATAGGAACATAACTAAGGAGTTAGTTAATATTGCAAAGCAAGTAGTACTACAAAATAACCACTTTAGGTATATAAGATCAATTGTAACGACCCATGGCCACACTGCTAAGGTATTATCCCTTTTGGATCATTATTGTCCTTATGAATTTGCCCCTTTATAGTTGCCGCCTATCCAACCCCCACAAAAGGCATATCAACAAGTTTCCACAAGGCCCACATATATAAACCAGGACAAACCCCCTCCCAAAAACCCCCGAGCAATGTAAGATATCACAATCCACCCCTCTTGGGCTTCAACGTCCTGGCTAGACATACTATTGTTCCTAAACTATTGGGAGCCGACTCTAATACCATTTGTAACAACTCATGGCTACATTGCTGAGGTATTCTCCACATTAGACCATCACAATCCTCAAAACTGAAAAATCAAGTATGTAAGTAATTGTTGGGATACCTATTGGGAACCCAATGTTTGGCATGTAGGAATACTGAAACTATTTTTCCAGCCGCTAGATGGGTGGGCCACATCAGAAAAATCTAGATTTTATTTTGATGGACCGTTGGAAACTCTGGCCAATGGTGGAGATTTTTGTCGTTCATTTGAGGTGGGCCACACTGGATTAAATTCCAACCGTCTGTTTAGTGGTGGACCTAGAAAGAAGGTGTCGCCAGAAATTTCCAGCCATGGGATGGGCAAACCCCGTTGGAATCCAGTTGTCTATTGGTGGGGACGTTGGAAAATTCCAGCAAGTGGGGGCACTGTCCTACTATCTTCATGTGCCGCAGATGGGCTGGCAAATGCCAGGCTAAGTGAAAAATCAGTGCCTAACAACCAAGCTTAAGCCCGGGCACTAGCAAGTCGGCCCAGGCTTTGACTCAAGCTTACACGCTAACAAGCCAAGCGCAGACGCTGGCCCAGTGTCAGCAACCCAAGCAAGCGGCGCTAGCAGCAATCCAACAATGGTATGGATGGCTAACAATGATTTTTGAGTTTTAGGACTTTCCAATATCCGATTTGGACGATCAAATAGTCAATTTTGAAGTTTTTAAATATTTTGGACTCATTGGAAGAATTAGATTACCCAATTAGTGGCAAGATCATGAGATATGTTTGGGCAACTATGAAGAAATGGGATTTATTGCCATAAAATTGATGTATGATCTATCAAACCAGACTAGATATGGTCTAAGATTAATTTTTATGTTAATGTGCAATAAATTATTTACATTGGGACAAATTATTCTTTTAGTGGCACTACTAGTTGAGCTCGCTTGTAGAGCTGCCCTATGAGTGGGCTAGCTCGGGTGACCTGGAGTGCAAAGGATCAATTGAGCTCGCAGGGGTAGAAACCTTGTAAGTAAGTTGGCCCGAGTGGCTTAGAGTAAAGAGGAAATCTTCACATCGCCAATAGAGTTGCTTTATCGGACTAGCCTGGGACGAGACATAAGAATACAATATACAGATAGTAGTACATGATATCGATTATTTTTGACATATATGATGATTACATCAATCCTACTTACCGAGTTTATAACTCACTCCATTATTTTATTTTTTCCCAAGAATGTCGCTTGAGGAGGGCATTAATTCATGGTATAGGAGTAGACGAAGCTGACTGTCATTTCAAAAGAATGTTGCAAACATTTATGTCTTAAATTTGTATCACACTTGTATTTATGGATTTGGCAAATATTGTTATTTTAAAATGATTTTCTTTGATTTGTGGTTATATATCATCAAAAGTGTGATAAATCTTTGAAGAATCACCCTCAGATTTGAGAATGGGATTTAATTATGTTATTTTTTGGGTCCGGATTATGACATCAATAGTTCCAGAAAATGGTAAAATTGACACGAACATTACACATAGAATTCAAGTTAGGTAAAAGAAATAGCATTGTAGAATTTTTATGTGATTGTTGAATTAAATTAGTAGGAATATTTTATAATATTTTATAACATAGCTATAAGAGCAACTAATAAAATTAAAAGTTTTTATAATATGACTATAAGACAAATAGATTAAATTAAAATTAAATATCTATGAATAGAAAGAATAAAAATCATCAACGCCTTTCTACAAGGATGTTAAATGCCACATTCAAAGACTTTCCTTTAAACCTAATTTTATGTACTCTTTCCGAGAAGCCTAAAGGAAAGATGAACAATTGTCTCCCTTTTACCCACAATCCCTGATTCCAAGTTTGAAAGCAAGTGGCTAGAATAAACAATATAAAGAAATTAAAGGGAAGCTTAGTCATCTTCTTGAAGAGCACAATAGGCCTCAAATTGCAATTACAATTGAGAAGTTTAGTGGATAACCTATATAGGCCAGCCATAAGAAGACAAAACTCAGCATTGAGTACCAAATCCTTCATTGACAGAAAACCTGTAAGACACCAAACATGAAAATGGAAAATGAAAATTACTAACCATCCATCTCTTACAAACATTAGAAATTAAAGGAAGCCAAAATGCTTTCTCTCTTTGTTCACTCAATCCTATTTCTAAATCAATGAAATGGCAATTAATGAAGCTCAGTATTCACTTTATCAGTAAAATCGAATTTATCAGTGGCCCAAAAAATATATGTTAGCATTTTTATTGAAATTTTATCAGAAAAACAGAAAAAATAAAAAATAGGAAAAAATTAAGAATTTTTTCAATAAAATTTCATGATAAATTAAAATAAATATAACTACCATTTAGAACAGAAAACAATACATTAAAAGTTAATATTTAATGATCAATGAAAAGACATATGAAATGTCTACAAGCCTTAACAAAGGAAGTGTAAATAAAAATGAACCATAAACATTACATGTGACCAATAATCCCAAAGCCCAAGTAATGGAGGTGATTTTCATAAAGCCAAGCAAGTGATTTCCCCATCTACTCATATATTATCTGCCCTTTCAAGCTCCATCTAATATCTCTGTGTTGATTATCTTTGTGGAAGATCCGCATTAGACCATGTTCACATACAGGGAATCCAGAGACCAGATTTGAATCAAAAACATATTAAAAAGGAGATAATCCTCCAGGTGCTGATTAAAAACAGCCAGCCCACTTTGCAAGGACACTGATGATCAAATCTTTTAATTGTTGGAATAACGAGCCTAGAACCAAAGTGGAGATTCACGAATTTTACTTCATTTACATGTCAATGACTTATATTACTGGCTAAGCAAGGTAAAAAAAAGTGTCAACTGTCAAATTCCAAAGATGTGCAAACAAAAATAGAAACAAGATTATCTACATGTTGCGCAACATCATCCAGGAAAGAGAAAGTTGCTTTGTGGGGCAATAAAAAGACATCAAAAGGCAAGAAAATTATGTTATTTAAAAGATTCAGATGTTTCAAGAGTCAACAATCAAGAAATTGTGTCCTTTCAATGTCCTAAATTTTAAATCACTAGCATTTATTTGGCTGAGGATAGAGAATGCATTGAAGAACCTTCCAAACACACATAAGCCAAAGAAAATCATAAAATATGAAGAGCATGTACGTTAATGAGGTGTAAATTCAGTAAGATGGAGCGGAGAACCATCAGTTGTCTAATAGTCAACATTCTTTTAAGAGGGTAAAAGATAAATTAACTAGTTGAGCAGAGGTATAGAATTGTGGGGCTCTATTTTAGGTCTGCATCTATTTTAGGTCTGCAACAGTTCTGATGTAGAGTTAATGATCACACACTTTTCAGAGAAAGTTATTTAAATAAAATGGTCTTTGCTTTTTACACTTAAGGCTTGTTTGATTTGGCTAGATCTTATTGGTAAATGGTTTATAAGCAGCTAAAGTCGATAAGCCGCTGAAGTCAAATAAGTAAAAATTGTTTGATACAACTGAAATAAATGGCTTAAAATTGCTAAACTGTATTTGATAAAGCTGAAGCTGGAATATTAAAATAATGGACAAAGGACTATATTCCCTCATTCATTGGCCTTAAGCTAACACTTAAAGTGTTGTTTAAGATAATGTAATTAAAATAATTGGCTAACTTAAAATAAACGACTTTAGCAAATGTTAATTTAACAAATAAACATAAAAGGCTAAAAATTGTTAAATTTTAAGCTTCGTAAAGAGCAGTTAAAATATTTACAACTCTATTTTATCTTTTCATTAATAATTGAATTTTATATTTATTTAGTTAATGGTTACTGATATTATTTTTTTATGTATATAGTTAAAAAAGTAACAATTTTACATAAGTAAAAGATAAAAGATTGATGTTAGGAGTGATTTGCTGAGTTGGATATTTTAGGAATTATGTGCTATTTGGTAAGAATAGTTTAGAAAGATAAAAAATTAATAAGTCCAAAAGCATCTCATCCGGTGCTCATGGCTTATACTTGAAAATGAGTTTATAAGCCCCTTTCACAAGCTCCATCAAAAACACAACTTATTTTTCAGTTATACTTATTTTAAGAAAATAAGTTATAAGCCAAATCAAACTAAGGCCTTAGTCTTTAGTGTATTCTCCTGCCCACTTTTGTGCTTTGTATTTGATATCTCACCGACTTGATACACCAGACCCAAATGCAAAACCTGGCATGTCAGCACTTATGAAGGGCTTAGTTCCCACATTAATGGCACATTTGGCACATGCTGAAAAGATTCAGGGAGCAATCTATACATGTATGTTGCATTTGCACTATTCAAATTCATTTCTAACAACCCCTTCTCTATTATAAGTTTAACAAGAAAAAGCAGCATCATATATTAGGATCTTTGAGGCAATTATTATATGGAGCTGTTATCATGTGCCCTGCTTTACCCGGTGAATTTTAAAGTGAATAAACCACAGGCAACTGCTAAATATTCCATGTTTACACTAATCGAGAGAATCCCATCAGAATCAGATACATATCCAACCGCAATTTACTGGTTCAAGAGTAATTAACTTCCACTGCCTGAAAAGACAGCGCCATCCATTCCTCTTCGTGCGTGAAATTCAGATATCCAGGATTAAAGAAATTTAAGCAGTCTCGTGGTGCAAAATTTAAATAAAAAAAAAAAAAAAAAACTTCATCCGGTAACAGAAAAACAAGATTTCAATTCCAAAGAAATTGCCGAAGTGAGAGCGAGAGAGAGAACCGACAAACCTTGTCGAATCGCTGAATTATAAACCCCCCAGACAAACAAGATATTGAAGAAGACAAGAGCTGGTGCGGAGGCAGAAAAGCGTAGAGTTAGACGACAGCATCGACCAACAGCTGCAGAAGCTAGCAAAAGCAGAGCTGCCGAAAACCCCGAATTGCAATTTCAGACAGAGAGGAATTCATTTATAAAAGAAGAGAGAGAGAGAGAGAGAGAGAGAGAGAGATCACCTGAGATGGTTAATAGGGAGAGGAGATGGAGAGAAGGAAAGAGGTAGGGAAGCATGGCTAGGGCAAGATGAGAGAGAGAAACGAGGAAGAGGGAGAAGAGACAAGGGTAGAAATGGAATTTCACCGTCCGTTGCCTCTCCACCGCCATTTTTTCAGACGCTCCAACGATACTTCGACGGCAGAGGACGATAGCAAAGAAGAAGCATACTGCTGCTGCGCTGCTCTGAAATTGGAGCAAGCACCGTCTTCATTTACGCTCGTCCCTTCGTCGTTGGGGAGTGGGGAGTGGGGAGGGGAGGGCCAAAATAATGGGAAAAAATTGTGTGCAGCTGTTTCCCCAAAATAAGTATGTAATTTTTATTTTTTTATTTTTGAGTCACCCTTAATGTTTGTGTAAAGTCTAATCCAACTGTTATTTTTATCAGCACCCGACTAAGTCAAGAACATAAAGATAATCTTAATCAAAGAGTGAAATACAAAATTGAAATTATTATTATTATTATTATTATCCAATTAAATTACATGTAAATCATAAGGGAGTCTATAATGAAGATGGCCCATACAATATTTGGGAAAAAATATTTGCAAAAAAATAGTTCTCATATGTAAAACATGATTTAGATCCCCCTAAGCCTTAAAATCATTTGAAGGGTAAAGAATTATTTCTTATAGTCTTCTTTTGGTGTGGCCCACTTGGATGTTTAATTTGGATAATTTTTTATAAAAAAATAAATTATATTTGAAATATTTTACACAATGGGTGCAAACTAGTATGGTGAGAACTGGACTAGCATTCGAAAACCGGTTAGGTGTCCAGTTTACAGTACAATTGGTTCACCTAGACGAACCAATTTCTTATTTTGAAAAATATATAACAAGATTTTAAAAAGTTTAAATCATAGATATTAATCTAAATATAAAAATCTTTTGCTATAATACGCCGGTTCAGCTGACCGCATGCTGATAACACTAGTGACAACTAAAAATGATCGGTTGGCCTTGCTTTCCTAGTTACAACTGAAAAGTTGTTGCCAGTGGCAAAGTCACACGGCGCTTCCATTCATTCAAGGAAGAAAACGGTCTCTGTCTCACTGCAAGATCGGATCAGTCTCACTTCGGGGTCAAGGTAGGCCTCGATATTCCTTCTGATTTAAATCTTTGTTTCACCTGCAAATCGTTGGATGAATAAATAGCATACAGAAATGATTGTTGAGTCAGCAATTCTAAAGGCTGCCACTAATTGGAGGGTGGATCTGAGATAGACTAAGGGATAGGTGTGACCCAAAACCAACAACAGTCAGATGTACATAATCTGGAATGGATGCAACTGATCTGATTTCACCTAATCTTGTAAATGGTATTCTTTCGGATTCTAATCCTTGCATTCAACTTGAACTTTAGATGCAGACAACTTGATGGCGTTGGCTGTTTTGATGATGATATGATCAATACCTTGGCCCATGTACTACATGGACATAATTCAAGACATGATAGCTCTGTTAATGAATGCAAATGGAATGGAATATGAATTCGAAGGGTTTGTTGAACTGATAATGTAATGAATCCTTGAAAGTTAAATGTAAATAGTTAATGTATTTGTAGAGTGATGGTCGATGTCTAAAAGGAGATTGAAGCATTACATATGCGATGTATGCTAGACCTTTGATTGAGAGGTGGCATTGCATTTGTCATATGCTATATATGGTGTGTTTTAATGGGTTAATTGGCTCTTCATTTCATTTGTTCATGCAAGCATGATTTTTGATTGATAAGACTATGGTAGATGTTAGAACCATATAGTCCTAGCCATTATTTTCTCTCCTTTTACCTTCAATTCAGAAGGATTTGTTGCAGCCCCAAAATAGATTTCATGACTAGAGAGAAAGCTATGTCATGATCCATGTCTCAAATGAGTTGAAAAGTCTGATTATCAGTTGATATGGGGCTTCTATCCTGCTGATTTTGAACTTGTCGAACTACTCCTTTGAGTTAGCAGAACTTAGATTCAATTAGACAGCTCCTATGATTTTATTCCATAGAGATTGAGGTGACATGCCCAATCAGTTTGTGGATAATGGCTGAAACTAATTAAAAATTTTCTCTTCTTTATCAACAATCTCCACGCAAAATAGATTATCTAGAAGTAGTAGAGAGTGCAGATGATCTATTGATGGTTTAAGTTATAAAAGACAACCATGATTACTACATTATGGATTACTGGTTGTCATAAGCAAGTAAAAAGAGCAAGGCGAGTGGCTAACACTAAACAATCAATGATCAACTCAAAGACGATGCGACCAGTCTGGTCATTTGATCCATACACAAGGATTAGACATTAAAATAAAGGCAGACTCCAGAAGTGATGATTTGATGATTAAAAGTTAGGCTAATGAATAGAAATCTTACCAATCTTACGTCCGTGGAATTGATGAATCCTACACTGTGGTTTATCAAATTATCTATGTGAAGGCATTTATAATCACATTGTCGAAGGTTGTGTTGTGAAGTGGTTGATTGAGCAATTCCCGGCTGGAGGTGAAGTAATTTTCCTTAGTTTACCCTCGCAAATGCTTTGTTGTGATGAATTGATAAATAGAGATTGTGTAGCTGTATTGTTTTCCTAATGTTTAGGAGGTTTAATGTCGAAGATGACTCAGCCCTTGCGAGGTTTCTTTGGGTCCACAAAACCTGTGCAAGACTTTTTTTCACTCTCTTTGGTATTAAACCACATGTGAATGCACCTTTTATTACAAAAATACCTTGTTTGAAAACTAGGATGGACCAAAACAAATAGAACTTAATCATGAAATTATTCAAAAACACTATTTTTAATTCAAGATGTATAATGATTTTTGATCTGGATAAATACTAATGTTTTGATGAAATAAATGATCTTAAATATGATAGTTGGGTCGGATTTTAATAGCTTATAAAAAGGAGAAACCTCCACCAAAATTTCTAGTGGAACCGGTTCTATCAAATTAATTCTTATATTTATGTATATGGAAATAATTTAATACAACCATTTACATCTTTTTATTTTGAATTCTATATGATGTTTTGACTAGATCAAAGCAATTCATTATTTAGTCAACATGTATTAATTATGGTGCTAAATTTTTTCTTAATTGAAAACTTATATGGACTGCAAATTTAAATGATTTTAGGATGAATACGACACTATTAAAATTGTTTATTAGGGAGAAGACCCAAAATTATATAATCGGACATATACACCTTTAAAAGTGCTAATAACATATAAATAAATGATTCTATATAATTTATTGCATTTCAATACTTGAATGGATTGATCCAGCTCTGGGATTTGAGTTCATTGTTATGTGGCCTATAGAAGTGCTATGTATAGTTATTAGCTGTTAGAATCTTATTTAATGTATTTTTAAAATGGAAGGAAAAGAAACGTGAGATCTTTTTATGTTTATCTTTGTGATCATAAAGTACTAAAGAGGAGAAAATATTCTGCATGAATTTCTTAAATATAGTAAACTATTGTGATCTCTCTTCCTTAGTTTATCCATTATATCCACCATGTTTTCATATAAATTCCATTGGCCTCTAATCTGTACATAATTTTTCTCCCCGCTGTGATGTGTGATTGATGATTTATGTATGATTGGAATTGTTACTTCAACAAATGGCTTTGTGTGGAAAGTTGTTTACTTGGACATGGTTTTCAAGAGGATAAAATCATCATAATATCTTTCTCTCTCTCCCTTCTTACTGCCGACAAAAATGGCGGCCCTATGAAAACCACACAGATTTTAGGCCCACAACAAACAGTTGCCAAAGAATCCATATGGATTGAAAATCAAGCAACTTAGCCATAAGTTGTCCCCGAGATTCTTAACTGATGTTATCCAAATGTTAAAATATGCTTAGAGCTTGTTTAGCTATAGTGTATGATATCATTATGTCCTTCTTTTCTTTTCTTTTTTCTAGTTTCCTTTAACACAGCCCTTTTTTATACCCAACCAAGCAAGGCATTTATAATATTCCAAAACAGTCATACCTTTTCCACCTCTATTGTATAGTTTTCATTGATGATCATATTTTTTTTCACCTAAAACACCTATTTGCATCTGTTGAATTCTATCTTTAAAAAATAAATTTTTAATTATCTTATTTTGTCTTTAATGTATTTTTTTTTTTTTTGCCTTCATTTCTAGAAAACAGGCCACATATTTTTCATTTACATCATCAGACTCATCCACATAGTTTAGAATATAATATTACTGTTCATGTTAAAAATTATCCAAATTAGATCATTAGATGGGTCACAATGAAAAAAATAAGAAAAGGGTTGTTTTCGTCATTGGAATTATGTCATAGTTAATCTAAATCATTGAATATATATTTCTTAATTAGACAAATAAATAATAATTTTTTTCAAAGAAAAAAGTAAGCTATAGTATATATTTGAAAGAAATGCTTCAATTTATATTTTTTTATTGTTTGATTTGGATAATCTTCTTAATTGTGGCCCACTTTCAACTCCAATCACATAGTCCCTTTGTAACCAGGACTAAGACAATCCTTTTCTGTGATTCTTGTATCCATTAATATTACTCTCTATTTATATTACTCTCAAGCCCTTAACATTATCATTAACTTTTATCTTTTACTCTCCACTTGTCTTCCTTTAATTATTCCTTTATTTTGTCTTTATTCTATCATCTATTTATATTACTTTCAAGCCCTTAATATTATCATTACCTTCCTTTTATCTTTTCCATTATCCTAAACTAGTTTTATCAAAACTATACTGGTGGTTGAATCAGTGTTAAACCAGTTCTACCAGCCGATTCAACCAAATGAATTGTTTTTTTTTAATTTAAAAAATAATATAATATAATTTTGAAAACTATAAACCATATATATTAATCTAAATATATAGATCTTTTATTATTATATTATATTATTTTAATTTATCCTGCTATTCTATTAAAAATATTAAAATTTTAAAAAATATATTATTGAATTGAAGCGGGGCTCATGGTCAGACCGATTTGACAGGCTAGTCCAGTCAAGTTTCTGATAACAATGCCCTAAACCAAACATCATCTGAGTCAACCTTAATTAATTGCACTGAAAGGCTACTACATGCACCGTTCATTGAGTATATATTCCAACCGTCCAAATTTCCACAAAAAGGAAGACCAATAAAGCAAGACAAGATATCACTCCGTCTTCTAAAAAAATTGGCAGACTCTGCATATGTATGTTGGGAGGAACTCGAGTTCCTAAAGCAACGCTTTGTGATAAAAATGTAAACATCGAATATTTTCCTAGAAAAGAGTTGCTGTCACGGTAGTAAAAAACGCGCTTACTTATATCAGCATGTCCTCAAAATCCTAAACAAGCTGACACCACTTTTTATCTAATGTGATTGCTAGTCATGCAGTCATAGGAACTTTTCCCCTCGTAAGCTTTATTTCTTAATTGGAAATGTTTCAATGTCGATTTGTGCACTGATAAAGACCCTTTTAACAAACGGAGGAAAAAGTTCAACCAATTGGATGATATTAAAATAGAAGTTACTGCATGATTTATTTAGTATATACCAAGTAGATATTTTATTTTAAATTTAAACCTCAATATTCTTATTTACCCACGGGTCCCTTTAGTATCAACATTCAAGCTCTTACAAGATTCATGATGACAAAAAGGATGTGGCTAATGGCATGTTAAGTTAGAACTTTTAACTTGGAAGGAAAAAAAATCTTGGCCTACTTAGGGCTTGTTTGATTTGGTAAAAAATTATAGACTTGGGGCTTGTAAGCAATTGAAGTCAAGCAAAGACTATTTGATTAAATGGTTAAAAATTGTTATGTGTGTTTGATTTTGAAATGATGAATAAAAGGTCGAATTGTCCTTGTGTGTCTTAGGCTAAATAGATAAAGTTTCGTTTAAGACAACTTAATTAAAATGTTTGAATAAGTCAAATTAATTAATTTTGTTAAATATCTATTTGATGAATAAATATAAAAAGCTAATTAAAATGGTTAAATTTTAAATTTAAAAGTGTTTTGTTGGAATGGATATGTAGCCTGAGAATTATCTAATAATCAATTATAAAAGTATTTTAAAGAAGCAAATTTTTAATAAGCAAACAAGCACCTTAAAAAATGCATAAAACTTTTTTGCGAAATGAGGCTTATAATTCTGTTTTATAGGCTTTATCAAACACAACTTTTCTCTTAAAGTGGATTATTTTAAAAAAAATACAAATCAAACAGGCATTTAATTCACCATCATAATTTAACATCTAATGCATTTTATAAAGTATTATAAGGGTCAAATAAAGTTCTGGGCAGTGAGTGTCCATTGATAGCTTTTGAAATTGATATCATTCCGAAACATGTAGATAAGAAGTGCCAAACTGCACTCCATCACAAAGCGTACCAGTTGGAAGGCGTAGTAGCTATCAATGCAAGAACCAACCAATTAACAATTTCATGGCATCCATGTGATAGCACCCACTTGTCAGGATGCATGAAGGCGAAAGATTTTGAGGGTGACTGGAAATCGCAGCCAAGTGCTTGGGACCGTTATTTCTTCCCTAAGCAAAGGCCCCAGATCAGCATGTGCAGTGGTGTACTTTGGGCAGTATGCAGCAGGCCGTTGATTTAGGTGGACCAACGAAAGCGATTGTTCTGCTTTTTCTGAAAGATAGCAAACTCCAAGGCAGAAAAAGGTGCATGAGAGATTCTTGGGTGGGCCATTCTCCCCACTTTGGTTGCTTCCCCAAATGGATGACTATAATAGAAAGAGGAGCCAAAACGAACTATGATTTCCAGTTGCGTGAAGTGGTCCAATCCAACCATCCAAATTCATTACACCCAAATGGGTTTTTCATAACTTCCAGAAAACCAGTCTTGTTGGCCAGTTTGGATAGTCGTCATTTCTCATGTTGTATATATTACACCAATTTCTTTATTTGGGTGTCTGTTAATTTGGACGCATGATTTGGAGGGCTTATGGATATGCCTCTGTAATATTGCATGTGCATGGAAGCATCATACTGCCCGAGTACCATAAAAATAGGCATGCACTAAAAGCAGCTCTTGTTTGCAATCTTTAACTTACAGAAGGGCCACCTCACTGGACATAAGCTATCTTCGTTTATGGTGTGCCTCACGCATGTCAGTGGTTGTTATTACATCCCTACTACACCCGCATATGAAGGCCAACCCCAAGCCATTGATTCCCACATGTATTGTCTCACCATTAGTATATGTTCGATGCCTACCAAGTCAAAATGAGTAGATTGGTTTAGAGCATCATCATCGATAGAATGGATTTGAAATCTATGGAATTGGATTTCACTGCAAACCATTTCCTAAAGGCTTATATTTTCAATAATCATTTAGTTATTTATTTTAATTTTAGTCAATTTATAATTAATTTATTTTAATTTTACTCACTTTGTAACTATTTAATTTAATTTTATTCACTTTGTTACGATATCATCCCTATCACCTGAGGTCATTTCTATTCCACTGCATCACAATGATCCGGCTTGGCAGTTTCTTTAGCCTCTTGACAACCCATGAACAGACCGGTATGGGAGAATAGCCCTGATGCACGAGGTGGATTAATTAAAATTTATGGGCCTACCACCTCGTGATCCAAATTGCATTTC